>JACGWL010000284.1:0-18869 GCA_034509725.1 Sesamum angolense
GTTATTAGTTATATTTTTAGGTTTGAACATAACACAAGCATTTAATTCAAAGTAGCTGGTCCGTTACTTCTTAGAGCTATTTAATAAAGGCTAACATATGGATAATTTAATCTTAGTAAAACTTCGCCGATTATCGGTGCATATGTGTAGGGGGAATTATTTTAGTTGTGCTCTAATTCTCAGAGGTGGATATAATTAATAGATTCACTTATTTTATTTTTGTTAGTACAACAGATGATATTATCTATACTAATATATGAGATAAGGCATTTTTCTCTCACAGATGGCGCTTCTGATACAACGACACCAATTTATTGTTATGACGATAATAACCCTGAGTTTATTTTACTTTATTTTTCTTGTTGCTTTCTTTCATTCTTTTATTACATCTTTTTTTTTTGAAAATATGATGTGTTGGTTTATTTATATCTTGCCGTATACCTTATTTATATTGTAAAAAATAAAATATTATTTATTGTATGCAGGAATGGAAGGCATGCCACTACGGCTAGTGCATATTACAACTAGCCGTCGTTTAATTCATTTTCTACCAACCCTAGGATGAATGTATACATTCATAGTCTGTATTTCAATGCATAAGCATAGCCACAATATAGTTATACAAGCAATATCTTAAATGTGGGCTTCGCTACAATAAACAATGAAGGTAGCGTGTGGGAGTAGTATGTAAGTTCCTTTAGGCTCCAGTTTCTATTTGCCTGTATAAACATTATATACTAGTTATATAAGAGAAGGCTTTTTTTTTTTTTTTGGCAAGAAACGACGATTATGACACAACGACACCAACTTATTATTATGTCAATAATACCCTAAGTTTATTTATTATATATTCTTTGTTGTTTTGTTTTTTTCTTTATTTTTTTTTTAAATGTGATGTGTTGGTTTTTCTACTCATAATATATATTGTAGAACTTGAAATATTATTTATTATATGCTCGCCTGGGCGGCTAGCCACATCAGCTAGTCCATATTAAAATAAAATGTAGTTGAAGTCATTTTCTACCAACCTTTGGACGAATATATACATTTATGGCCTATATTTGTATGCATAAACTCAGCCTCAACTTAGTTGTACTAGCAATATCCTAATAAATATGGGTTTTGCTACTCTAAACAATGAAATTAGGTTGTGGGAGTAGTATGCAAGTTCCCTTAGCCTCCAGTTTTCATTTGCCTATAAAAACATATGAATGACAAATTTCAACAATGTACATTTCTTGTATTTGTAAGAAGTAGAAATATACGGAATAAGTATAATGGCATCTCTAAATGGCTTCGTTCTTGTATTTATGTTGTTAATTATGAATTACGTCAATAATGGTGAGGCTCGTCACCTTGAAGAAGTTGGCTTGGGTCTAGTCAATTCTCAACTTGTAGATGATAAATACCCCAGAAGTACTTTGTTCTCTTCTTGGTGGATGTCAGCAATCAACCACTACATCAAACAGTAAGAATCTACCAAGTACGAGAGACTTGGATGGTAAAACAAGGCCAAGTCAAGCAGATCACAGTCCTCTTGGAGAAGAAAAGATCCCCCAGAAGTTTTATGTTCTCTTTTGGGTGGTTGCCAAGAATCAACTATGGCTTCTAACATTGAAATTGACCCAAGTTCAAAGGATCTAGGTGAAAAAATAAGCTCAAATAGTGATGGGCTTAGTAAACTTGGAGAAGAAAAAAATACCCCCTGAAGTAATTTGTTCTCTTCTCGGTGGTTGTCAACAGTCAACTAGTAAATCAAATGATTTGATTCACGCAGCTGACAAGGAACTGAACGGAAAAACTAGCCCCACTTCAGTCAACCTCAGTCATCTCGGAGACGAAAAGATTCCACCTGAAGTTATTTGTTCTCTTATTGGTGGTTGTTAAGCCTTCAATCCATTTATGTCGCTCCATTCATATCGTAATTAACGCCAAGCTACTATGGATGTATTTGTAGATACCATACATACATATGCCATCGCTTATGGCTAAATAATGATGATAGGAAAAATATGTGTGTAAGGGGTTAGGATTACGTCCTTTTTCACTATATTTGAACTTTGTAATAAATGATAAATAAATAAAATGAGCGGCGTAAGTATTATCTAATTATTTGTTATTTATTCATCACTTATCCCAAAGTACCCTTATGAAACTTCTTAATGGCAGACTGATAGTAATATTATTAAGTATTGCGGGAAAAACGATACACATTTTAGGTGCATATTTAACCCATAACTATGCGTATAGTCCAAGCATTGGCTAGAAGCACATGTAATTGATACGGATTAAGTGTACAATAGATGAACCTTCCAAAACTGAATTTAATATAATATCTATAATTGATTACAAATTGTAATTTTAGAAAGAGGTCTAACAAGTATCTCATATCTAATTAGTGCCAACTTATTCTTCACGAATGAATAAGTTGAGGTATTAGGGGCTTATGACCAACACATATCACCAATAGATAGGATAATTAACATAACATGTTCATATTTCTACTCTAATTTATTCTGTATATAGGAAATTGAGCATTTAGGTACGCTTTTCTGTTTCGTGTTAAGGCAAAGATTATTTGAAAGCCAACTGATCGAAATGGATTGATGTCTCGAAGCACTGACCTTTGAATTGAATTTCGGTCTTCAATAATAATAAAATAAGAAAGATTTCCCAGTCAATTATGTGAGTTAATTAGGCAATGGCGGTGATCAAATTGGAGAAATTTCATAGGTATGGGTTAGGGCTCCAAGTTTGAACAACAATAGAGTTGTTTTAGTGTAATCAACCAAAAAGTTTCATGCCTATGTGTTAACCTGGGTACAAATTTTTTATCTTCATATGATGTTGCTGTTAAATTAGGAAAATTTTATTATTTCAATTTTCTATGACTAAATGAGTCGCCCAATGGTTGTGATTAATTTGAAAATTCTTCATTTGTATGACTCAAAGTCCCAAATTTCACGAGGAATAAAATTACTCTAGTATTGAGGAAAGAGTTACGCTGAAAAAATGCTTAACGCTGCCAGGAAGAGGTCGAAAGATAATTTTAAATATTTATATTTCTTGCATTTCAAGTTACATTAACGAAATATCATGAATTCCATTTGTGGATTGCGATCCTTTTCTAATAAGCTGACACCATAACACCTATGATTATTTTTCACTCCTAATACTCATGTATATACTTATATAACGCAAATATGTGGACGTTTTCTAGACAACATAGTGGATGAGGATAAAAAAATTCTAATTTTTTTAAGTTATAAGACTAAAAGTATTAATCCCGTACTGAATGGGACCAAAAGTGAAACGGACCTAACTTGTGGGTCCAAAAATATTATTTTCCTTAAAACTAAAATCTTACTTTAACAAATAAGTTTGTTCGGTAATAGCCATTTTTTGTGAATTTAGTCACAATGAATATTTAGCTTGATTAGGAAAGATAGAATAGGAAACCTAATATTTTTAAAAGGTCTACACGACATATAAAGAACATTAGACCATCTTAAAACTGGTTGCAACTTTTGAATTATTCACATTGTTCGGCTTCAGGATAATAATGTTTGCAACTAGTAATTATTTAGTTATGAAGCTATAGTGATACATATATAATATGTATAATGCTTAATATATTCTGACAGCAAACTAAGGCAAGTACACAAATTAATATAGGTTGTGGTGAAGGTGTAATTAATATTTGATGCAGTGTTATATATAATTAAATTGAAATACAATATGAGACTTTCAATAGAAGTAAATATTTTTAAATATTATATAGGGAAATCAATGTACTTGTACTTATTAAATAATAAGTTTAAGCTAATATAAATGTGTTTTTCTCTAAAAAAAATTAACTACCCAAGAAAAAGAAGGAAATGACAATCTTTATTTCAAGAATTAGATGTTGCATTTGTATATAACTCCATTATGAAATACTGCAACACAGTAACTAGGAACGAAATTAAAAAAGGGTATGAAATAGGCCGTTGACCAATATACGTAACAATGAAAAGAGAAGATAAAAAACTTTACTTAATGTTACATAGTTCATATTTTGTAAAAATTGACAATACGATATACTTGATTTTCTTAAAAAAACAATTATTTAAATCTATCTCCAAAAACTTTTATAAAAAATTCATGTATCGGTGGCTATGACTACAAACCTCAAGGTACGTGTCCGAGTCGGTAGGGAAAAACCGCAAGTATAAAGAAAATATATATATAGGTACATTATTTATTATATTATAGCCAAAACTAGCACATATTATGAAACAACAAAAGCAACTACACATTCTAATTAACTATAGTAATAATTTTAATCTTACCTTGATAGTAATAGTTCTGTGTCACTAATAAATTAAGATGGTATCACATTCTTTACCGATTATCTGCCGATAGTGTTTTAAAATTACCTAAGCGTTGATAAATTAATTATTAGATTCATATAATTTTTGTAAGGCAAATTTTACATCCAATAAAATTTAGGCCCACACGCGCACATATGGTAATAAGAAAACGGTAGTAGAGGTTGTCTAGAAAATGTTCAGTGATTCGAGCAGAGACGTATTGTTAAGATGAAAACTTAAAAGTTTAAACAAAGATATTAGTTTTTTATTTTTAGGTTATTAGTTATATTTTTAGGTTTGAACATAACACAAGCATTTAATTCAAAGTAGCTGGTCCGTTACTTCTTAGAGCGATTTAATAAAGGCTAACATATGGATAATTTAATCTTAGTAAAACTTCGCCGGATTATCGGTGCATATGTGTAAGGGGAATTATTTTAGTTGTGCTCTAATTCTCAGAGGTGGATATAATTAATAGATTCACTTATTTTATTTTTGTTAGTACAACAGATGATATTATCTATACTAATATATGAGATAAGGCATTTTTCTCTCACAGATGGCGCTTCTGATACAACGACACCAATTTATTGTTATGACGATAATAACCCTGAGTTTATTTTACTTTATTTTTCTTGTTGCTTTCTTTCATTCTTTTATTACATCTTTTTTTTTTGAAAATGATGTGTTTGGTTTATTTATATCTTGCCGTATACCTTATTTATATTGTAAAAAAAAATATTATTTATTGTATGCAGGAATGGAAGGCATGCCACTACGGCTAGTGCATATTACAACTAGCCGTCGTTTAATTCATTTTCTACCAACCCTAGGATGAATGTATACATTCATAGTGTATTTCAATGCAAAGCATAGCCACAATATAGTTATACAAGCAATATCTTAAATGTGGGCTTCGCTACAATAAACAATGAAGGTAGCGTGTGGGAGTATGTAAGTTCCCTTTAGGCTCCAGTTTTTATTTGCCTGTATAAACATTATATACTAGTTATATAGAGAAGCTTTTTTTTTTTTTGGCCAAGAAACGACGATTATGACACAACGACACCAACTTATTATTATTTCAATAATACCCTAAGTTTATTTTATTATATATTTCTTTGTTGTTTTGTTTTTTTCTTTTATTTTTTTTAAATGTGATGTGTTGGTTTTACATAATATATATTGTAGAACTTGAAATATTATTTATTATATGCTCGCCTGGGCGGCTAGCCACATCAGCTAGTCCATATTAAAATAAAAATGTAGTTGAAGTCATTTTCTACCAACCTTTGGACGAATATATACATTTATGGCCTATATTTGTATGCATAAACTCAGCCTCAACTTAGTTGTACTAGCAATCCTAATAAATATGGGTTTTCTACTCTAAACAATGAAATTAGGTTGTGGGAGTAGTATGCAAGTTCCCTTAGCCTCCAGTTTTTTTTTGCCTATAAAAACATATGAATGACAAATTTCAACAATGTACATTTCTTGTATTTGTAAGAAGTAGAAATATACGGAATAAGTATAATGGCATCTCTAAATGGCTTCGTTCTTGTATTTATGTTGTTAATTATGAATTACGTCAATAATGGTGAGGCTCGTCACCTTGAAGAGTTGGCTTGGGTCTAGTCAATTCTCAACCTCTTGTAGATGATAAAATACCCCCAGAAGTACTTTGTTCTTCTTGGTGGATGTCAGCAATCAACCACTACATCAAACAGTAAGAATCTACAAGTACGAGAGACTTGGATGGTAAAACAAGGCCAAGTCAAGCAGATCACAGTCCTCTTGGAGAAGAAAAGATCCCCCAGAAGTTTTATGTTTCTTTTTGGGTGGTTGCCAAGAATCAACTATGGCTTCTAACATTGAAATTGACCAAGTTCAAAGGATCTAGGTGAAAAAATAAGCAAATAGTGATGGGCTTAGTAAACTTGGAGAAGAAAAAATACCCTGAAGTAATTTGTTCTTTTCGTTGGTTGTCAACAGTCAACTAGTAAATCAAATGATTTGATTCACGCAGCTGACAAGGAACTGAACGGAAAAACTAGCCCCACTTCAGTCAACCTCAGTCATCTCGGAGACGAAAATTCCACCTGAAGTTATTTGTTCTCTTATTGGTGGTTGTTAAGCTTCAATCCATTTATGTCGCTCCATTCATATCGTAATTAACGCCAAGCTACTATGGATGTATTTGTAGATACCATACATACATATGCCATCGCTTATGGCTAAATAATGATGATAGGAAAAATATGTGTGTAAGGGTTAGGATTACGTCCTTTTTCACTATATTTGAACTTTGTAATAAATGATAAATAAATAAAATGAGCGGCGTAAGTATTATCTAATTATTTGTTATTTATTCATCACTTATCCCAAAGTACCTTATGAAACTTCTTAATGGCAGACTGATAGTAATATTATTAAGTATTGCGGGAAAAACGATACACATTTTAGGTGCATATTTAACCCATAACTATGCGTATAGTCCAAGCATTGGCTAGAAGCACATGTAATTGATACGGATTAAGTGTACATAGATGAACCTTCCAAAACTGAATTTAATATAATATCTATAATTGATTACAAATTGTAATTTTAGAAAGAGGTCTAACAAGTATCTCATATCTAATTAGTGCCAACTTATTCTTCACGAATGAATAAGTTGAGGTATTAGGGGCTTATGACCAACACATATCACCAATAGATAGGATAATTAACATAACATGTTCATATTTCTACTCTAATTTATTCTGTATATAGGAAATTGAGCATTTAGGTACCCTTCCTTGCTTTTCTGTTTCGTGTTAAGGCAAAGATTATTTGAAAGCCAACTGATCGAAATGGATTGATGTCTCGAAGCACTGACCTTTGAATTGAATTTCGGTCTTCAATAATAATAAAATAAGAAAGATTTCCAGTCAATTATGTGAGTTAATTAGGCAATGGCGGTGATCAAATTGGAGAAATTTCATAGGTATGGGTTAGGGCTCCAAGTTTGAACAACAATAGAGTTGTTTTAGTGTAATCAACCAAAAAGTTTCATGCCTATGTGTTAACCTGGGTACAAATTTTTTATCTTCATATGATTGCTGTTTAAATTAGGAAAATTTTATTATTTCAATTTTCTATGACTAAATGAGTCGCCCAATGGTTGTGATTAATTTGAAAATTCTTCATTTGTATGACTCAAAGTCCCAATTTCACGAGGAATAAAATTACTCTAGTATTGAGGAAAGAGTTACGCTGAAAAAATGCTTAACGCTGCCAGGAAGAGGTCGAAAGATAATTTTAAATATTTATATTTCTTGCATTTCAAGTTACATTAACGAAATATCATGAATTCCATTTGTGGATTGCGATCCTTTTCTAATAAGCTGACACCATAACACCTATGATTATTTTTCACTCCTAATACTCATGTATACTATATAACGCAAATATGTGGACGTTTTCTAGACAACATAGTGGATGAGGATAAAAAAATTCTAATTTTTTTAAGTTATAAGACTAAAAGTATTAATCCCGTACTGAATGGGACCAAAAGTGAAACGGACCTAACTTGTGGGTCCAAAAATATTATTTTCCTTAAAACTAAATCTTACTTTAACAAATAAGTTTGTTCGGTAATAGCCATTTTTGTGAATTTAGTCACAATGAATATTTAGCTTGATTAGGAAAGATAGAATAGGAAACCTAATATTTTTAAAGGTCTACACGACGTATAAAGAACATTAGACCATCTTAAAACTGGTTGCAACTTTTTGAATTATTCACATTGTTCGGCTTCAGGATAAATGTTTGCAACTAGTAATTATTTAGTTATGAAGCTATAGTGATACATATAATATGTATATGCTTAATATATTCTGACAGCAAACTAAGGCAAGTACACAAATTAATACAGGTTGTGGTGAAGGTGTAATTAATATTTGATGCAGTGTTATATATAATTAAATTGAAATACAATATGAGACTTTCAATAGAAGTAAATATTTTTAATATTATATAGGGAAATCAATGTACTTGTACTTATTAAATAATAAGTTTAAGCTAATATAAATGTGTTTTTCTCTAAAAAAAATTAACTACCCCAAGAAAAAGAAGGAAATGACAATCTTTATTTCAAGAATTAGATGTTGCATTTGTATATAACCTCCATTATGAAACTGCAACACAGTAACTAGGAACGAAATTAAAAAGGGGTATGAAGTAGGCCGTTGACCAATATACGTAACAATGAAAAGAGAAGATAAAAAACTTTACTTAATGTTACATAGTTCATATTTTGTCAAAATTGACAATACGATATACTTGATTTTCTTAAAATCTAAACAATTATTTAAATCTATCTCCAAAAACTTTTATAAAAAAATTCATGTATCGGCGTGGCTATGACTACAAACCTCAAGGTACGTGTCCGAGTCGGTAGGGAAAAACCGCAAGTATAAAAGAAAATATAGATAATAGGTACATTATTTATTATATTATAGCCAAAACTAGCACATATTATGAAACAACAAAGCAACTACACATTCTAATTAACTATAGTATAATTTTTAATCTTACCTTGATAGTAATAGTTCTGTGTCACTAATAAGTTAAGATGGTATCACCATTCTTTACCGATTATCTGCCGATAGTGTTTTAAAATTACCTTAAGCGTTGATAAATTAATTTTTTGATTCATATAATTTTTGTAAGGCGAATTTTACATCCAATAAAATTAGACTCACACACCCACATATGGTAACAAGAAAACGATAGTTGAGGTACTCTAGAAAATGTTCAGTGATTCGAGCAGAGACATTTTGTTAAGATGAAAACTTAAAAGTTTAAACAAATATAGTTTTTTTTTAGGTTATTAGTTATATTTTTAGGTTTGAACATAACACAAGCATTTAATTCAAAGTAGTTGGTCCGTTACTTATTAGAGCGATTTAACAAAGGCTAACATATGGATAATTTAACCTTAGTAAAACTTCGCCGGATTATCGTGTGCATATGTGTAAGGGGAATTATTTTATTTGTGCTCTAATTCTCAGAGGTGAATCTAATTAAAAGATTCACTTATTTTATTTTTGTTAGTACAACCGATGATATTATCTATACTAATATATGAGAGAAGGCATTTTTCTGTCACAGATGGCGCTTATGATACAACGACACCAATTTATTGTTATGACGATAATAACCCTGACTTTATTTTACTTTATTTTTCTTGTTGCTTTCTTTCATTCTTTTATTACATCTTTTTTTTTTGAAAATATGATGTGTTGGTTTATTTATATCTTGTCGTATACCTTATTTATATTGTAAAACATAAAATATTGTTCATTGTTGCAGGAATGGAAGGCATGCATACGGCTAGTGCATTTACAACTAGCCGTCGTTAATTCATTTTCTACCAACCCTAGGATGAATGTATACATTCATAGCCTGTATTTCAATGCATAAACATAGCCACAATATAGTTATACAAGCAATATCTTAAATGTGGGCTTCGCTACAAATAAACAATGAAGGTAGCGTGTGGAGTAGTATGTAAGTTCCCTTTAGGCTCCAGTTTCTATTTGCCTGTATAAACATTATATACTAGTTATATAAGAGAAGGCTTTTTTTTTTGGCAAGAAACGGCGATTATGACACAAACACCAACTTATTATTATTTCAATAATACCCTAAGTTTATTTTATTATATATTCTTGTTGTTTTGTTTTTTTTTTCTTTTATTTTTTTAAAATGTGATGTGTTGGTTTATATATATATTTTTTACTCATAATATATATTGTAGAACTTGAAATATTATTTATTATATGCTCGCCTGGGCGGCTAGCCACATCAGCTAGTCCATATTAAAATAAAATGTAGTTGAAGTCATTTTCTACCAACCCTTGGACGAATGTATACATTTATAGTCTATATTTCTATGCATAAACTCAGCCACAACTTAGTTGTACTAGCAATATCATAATAAATATAGGCTTTCCTACTATAAACAATGAAATTAGGTTGTGGGAGTAGTATGCAAGTTCCCTTAGCGTCCAGTTTTCATTTGCCTATATAAACATATGAATGACAAATTTCAACAATGTACATTTCTTGTATTTCTAAGAAGTAGAAATATACGGAACAAGTATAATGGCATCCCTAAATGGCTTCGTTCTTGTTTTTATGTTGTTAGTTATCAATTACGTCAATAATGGTGAGGCTCGTCACCCGGCAGAAGTTGGCTTGGGTCTAGTCAATCCTCAACCTCTTGTAGATGATAAAATACCCCCAGAAGTAATTTGTTCTCTTCTTGGTGGATGCCAGTAATCAACCACTACATCAAACAGTAAGAATCTACCAAGTATGAGGGACCTAGATGGTAAAATAATGCCAAGTCAAGCAGATCACAATCCTCTTGGAGAAGAAAATCCCCAGAAGTTATATGTTCTCTTTTGGGTGGTTGCCAAGAATCAACTATGGCTTCTAACATTGAAATTGACCCAAGTGCAAAAGGATCTAGGTGAAAAAATAAGCTCAAATCGTGATGGCCTTAGTAAACTTGGAGAAGAAAAAACCCCCTGAAGTAATTTGTTCTCTTCTCGGTGGTTGTCAACAGTCAACTAGTAAATCAAATGATTTTATTCACGCAGTTTACAAGGAACAGAAAGGAAAAACTAGCCCCACTTCAGTGAACTTCAGTCATCTCCGAGACGAAAAGATTCCACCTGAAGTTATTTGTTCTCTTCTTGGTGGTTGTTAAGCCTCAAATATATTTATGCCGCTCCATTCATGTCGTAATTAACCCCAAGCTACTATGGATGTATTCGTAGATACCGTACATATATATGCCGGTGCTTATGGCTAAATAATGATAAAGAGAAATATGTGTGTAAGGCGTTAGGATTAGGTTATTTTTTTATATATTTGAACTTTGTAATAAATAATAAATAAATAAAATGAGGCGTATGTATTATCTTATTATTTGTTATTTATTCCCCTTAATCCCAAAGTACCCTTATGAAACTTCTTAATGGCATACTGATAGTAATATTATTAAGTATTGTGGGAAAATACGAAGCACATTTTATGTCTATATTTTTTATCCCATAACTATGCTTAAGGTCCAAGCATTGGCTAGAAGCACGTATAATTGATATGAATTTAGTGTACAATAGATGAACCTTCCAAAACTGATTTAATACAATATCTATAATTGATTACAAAATATAATTTTAGAAAGAGATCAAACAAGTATCTCATATCTAATTAGTGCCAACTTATTCTTCATGAATAAATAAGTTGAGGTATTAGGGGCTATGACCAACACATAGCACCAATAAATACGATAATTAACATAACATGTTCATATTTCTACTCTAAATTATTCTTCAGATAGGAAGTTGAGCATTTAGGTACCCCTTCCTTTCTTTTTTCCGTAAAGGCAAAGATTGTTTGGAAGCCAACTGATCGAAATGGATTAATGTCTCGAAGCACTAACCTTTGGAATTGAATTTCAGTCTTGCATAATAATGAAATAAGAAAGATTCCCTAATCAATTATGTGAGTTAATTACCAATGGCGGTGACGAAATTGGAAAATTTCATTGGTATGGGTAAGGCTCCAAGTTTGAACAACAATATAGTTGTTCTAGTGTAATCAACAAACAATTTCATGTTTCTTTGTTAGCTTGGGTACGAAATATTTTATCTTCATATAATGTTGGTGTTTAAATTAATCAAATTTTATTATTTCAATTTTCTATGACTAAATGAGTCACCTAATGAATGTGATTAATTTGAAATTCTTCATTTGTATGACTCAAAGCCCCTAAATTTCAAGAGGAATACAGTTGTTTTAGTGTTGAGGTAAGAGTTATGCTAAAAAAATGCTTAACGCTTCCAGGCAAAGGGTCGAAAGACAATATTAAATATTTATATTTCTTGCATTACAAGTTACATTAACGAAATATCATCAATTCCATTTGTGGATTGTGATCCTTTTCTAATAAGCTGACACAATAACACCTATGATTATTTTTCACTTCAAATACTCATGTATATACTTATATAACGCAAATATGTGGACATTTTCTAGACAACATAGTGGATGAGGATTAAAAATGCTAATTTTTTTAAGTTTTGGAACTAAAATTGTTAATCCCGTAAAGAGTGGGACCAAAAGTGAAATGGGCATAACTTATGGGATCAGAAATGTTATTTCTCCTAAAACTAAAATCTTACTTTAATAAATAAGTTTTTACGATAATAGGTATTTTTGTGAATTTAGTCACAATGCATATTTAGCGTGATGAGAGAAGATAGAATAGGAGATCTAATATTTTTAAAAGGTTTACACGATATATAAAGAACATTAGACCATCTCAAAATTGGTTGCAACTTTTGAATTATTCATATTGTTCGGGTTTAGGATAATAATGTTTGCAACTAGTAATTATTTAATTATGAAGCAATAGTGATATATATAATTCGTATAATACTTAATATATTCTAACAGCAAACTAAGGCAACTACACAAATTATTACAGGTGGTAGTGAAGGTGTAATTAATATTTGATGCAATGTTACATATAATTAAATTGAAACACAATATGAGGCTTTCAATAGAAGTAAATATTTTTTAAATGTTATATAGGAAAATCAATGTACCTGTACATATTAAATAATAAGTTTAAGCTTATTGTAATGTGTTTTTCTTTAAACAAATTAACCACCCACAGAAAAAGAAGAAATGGCAATCTTTATTTCAAGAATTAGATATTGTATTAATATATATAACCTCCATTATGAAATAAGGCGAGGCATAAACCAACACAAGAGTAACCCTACTAATAATCATATAGGCATCTGTCATCGAGGGAAACCCGGGAACCCCATTCCAGCCCTCATATGCATTTATTCATCTTTTACATACATACATTTTGCAATATAACATGAAAATTAACCTTGTCCCTAAGAACACAGATTGGAGGAAGAATATTAAAAGGGTGCCCTCCACAAAGGGTATCCCTCATAATATGCCAAAAGCCTCTTTAACCAAGACACAGATACTCTATCAGTCAGAGATAGGAAGACAAATAAACAAGCGACACAAGTTCTACGGTGGATATCAGGCATGAAGTAAAGTACTAAACAAGAGTCGTTGCATTACAATCCCAGGCGTAAAACATGGTCGGGGGCAAGTCAGAACAGTATTCGCAAAAAAAAAAAAATTGTTTCATCCCCATTCGTGATGGGGGGAAAAGGAGCAAAGCAAGAAAATAAATTGTTTCAAAAGGGGGAGGGGCAAGTGCATCTTCATTTTTCTTCCAAAAAGCGAGGTTTTTCTTCTCTTTCTTAGTTTTGTCCTCAGGAGCGGGGGCATTTGCAAAAGGTATCCAGGGGTCCTCCTCCGGTGGCCACTCCTTCGGTTCTGAGGCTCCTGGGCTCCCCCTACTATAGAATCCATTGCTTCTTTAGGGAGGTTACTTCTCACCTCAACTTTGACCTCCCTCAATATATGATCAAAATCTTCTTATACAAAACCCTCCTTTAGTCAATCTAAAGCAAAGAATAATTATGATTAACTAAAGGAAAGGAAATAACCTAATTTAGGAGAGATGATCCCACTTACTGGAACCGAAGGTTCAGCAAATAGGTCTAGAGCATTATTCATGGCAGCCCCAAGATTGAGAAAAGAAGGTTCTACCCAGATGGAGGGTACCCTTAAGCCAAGTATTGCTCTTTACAAGCCACGAAACCATGTTCAAAGTAAGACCCGGTATCTTCGCCACCTCCTGCTGCTATATCCATTGATTTTTTTGAATTCCTAAGACGGTTGGCCCAGTAAGCCTCCAAATAACATTGGCCCTCCTCTCAGTATTGGGAAAGCCAAACACAGCCTTTTCAACTATTTTTTTGACCGCCCCCTCATGGTCAACAGCTTTTTTGTGCAGGCTCTTCAAGTCTTTGTCCAGTTGCTCGCAACGGATGGTGGCTTCCTTCTTTGCTTCTTTCGGCTTGGGAATATCAGCACCCTGACGCTCCACCTTTTCCTCCAACACAAATGAAAAAAACATCAGAGAAAGGGGACACCCGCGACAACTGGCTCCCCTAAAAGCAAGGAAAAGAGCACCCCCCCCCACCATAAAGAATCTCCTACTCTAAGAAGGGGTTAGAGAGACAACCCTCCTCTTTAGAGTTTGGGGGGGGGGGGGAACTGAATAAATATGTATGGCCAAAGAAATCCAGCCAAGGAAGAATAAAAAAGTCCAAGGGCAACCCAACAGCCCAATAAGCCCAACATAAAGAGAAGGTAAAGGCCCAAGGCAGGCAAAGAAGCAGCCCAAGGACATGGCCCAATGAAAAGATGTTGTTGAAGGTATGCATTGGATTACTGTTATTAGAGATACGTGGATTTACTGTTGTTAAAGGGTTTGGCCTTCCTTAATATTTGAAGTGACAAAGGTCTATCCTTGAAATTTGAAATGCCTAAGGTCTTACTTGCCTTAAAATCTATTGTTGTTCAATGTCTGACAAAGAGACCAAATTGAAGACGTTTGGGGGGAAAAAAAAAAGTTTCGAAAAGACCTCCAAATTTAATATGTCCGAAATGATGAAGGTCTAAAAAAGACCTCAAATTGAAATATTTCAAAAAGAACTCCAAAACTTAATACGTCTGAAAAAAAAAACAAAAAAAAAAGACCCCAAAACTCGTTTGAAAAAGAGGAAGGTCTGAAAGGACCTCCCAACTCGACTAAAAACCGAAAGTCTGAAAATGACCTCCACAATTCGTATGAAAGGGATAAAGGTCTGAAAAGACATTCAAATACTTCACCCAAAAAGACATTCAATAAAAGGTTGATGGTTTGAAGAAGACACACTCGATACTTTATCCAAAAAAGATGTTCAATGAAAGATGAAGGTTTGAGAAAGACGTTCAACACTTCATTTGAAAAGGATTTTTAATATTATCATCTGGAAAATCATTTAAGGTACAATATTCTAGAATATTTGTTCCCTTACCCTCGTCGCTTGGGACTTTCTTTAGAAATTTGACTTTATTCTCGCCAATGACTGCTTTAAGTTAAGTTCTAGAGATCCCAACCTCAATAGCATCTTATTATTTTACCTCAAGCATATTTGTTACTTTCTCTACAACTAGATTCTGGTATTTCAAGTATAATTCAGCTACAATTTCCAAAATCACGTCGGCAACTTTATATCATTGAGATGATTGAGTCATATCGACCTTGAGACATTGTGAAATACTGCCGGTTGCAAACTTTACAGCTTCGTTAAGAGCTTCAACAGTTTTTGCAGCATCTATCGAAACTTTGGATGGAGTGGAACTCTTTTCAAGCGTGGAAAGTAGGATCTTCAAGATTTTTGTAGTTGAAACGGGTATTTGTTTTACGCGTTTTTATGCTCTTTATAGGTCTTCTCATCTAAGATCGCCTCAAGATGTATTCGGCTCTTTAGTATCTGCTTTGACACGCAGTAGAATCCAAAGGCACAAGAATTTCACACTAGGGAATAGAATATGAAGAAGCTGCATTTTTTATCAGACAGAGCTTGACCATGACCTCCGTGTATTAAATCACTTTCCTAACTTTATTCCCTGTGATCCTCGATAATTGGTGGACTTCAGATGCGGGAATTATCTTACCAAGGTCTGTAAAGATCTTCTTGCTAATCTCTGAATTTGGGGAAGCGGTGGCAGCTGGATGCAGACCTTGGATTGAAGTTTGGCTGGGAAAGGTGTGTGGTGGAAGGTGACTGCCTGCAAGTTATCCGTAAACCGAATTCTCATGAACGTGACTTCTCGTCCACCGGACACATCATAGCAGATGTCCACTCTAAGTTTCACACCATTTCTTTCATGGATGTAAACAGAATGGCTAATTCAGCTGCCCACACATTGCGAGGCAAGCTTTTGATAATGCAGAGGGGATCATACCTCCTGCTTTCTTGTATGAAGCCATTATGGCTGATAATCCTATTTAATATATGAAGATGCATTTTCCTTTAACAAAACACTTACGAATTTGTCAATCAAAGTACAGCCATAAGAAAATGGAAAGACAATACATTCAAACGAATATGTTCTCTACTTCAGTCGATATTTACACGTTGCGATAACATTTTAAGTCCTCCTTCAAATCACCTAATGTGATTGTCAATAGTTCATCACCTTTAGAGTCGAAATTCAGCCTCGAATCCAAATTCTCCCTGGCATTATTCAACATATGATCCACCAACCTCCATTCATTTTATGCGCAGCTTTTCGGTGGAATTCCTCTCTATCACTGCAAGAACAGCATCATATGTGCACGAAGGATGGAGCTTAAACCCATACAACCTGCTTTTCTCATCCTGCTTACTCATCTTTATCATCAGCATCTCGGCAAGGTCTTTGCAAGTAAAATCGTCAAATTGGAAAAAGTGAGTCACCCGTCTACAAAATCCTTCGTTTGAAGAGAACACACGTTTCATCGGCTCAGTATAGCCGCGAAAATGACCACAATATTGCCATCTTCCAAGACAGACATGATCTCTTCTAGTGCTTCCACACCATAGTCAACGTGATCACTGCTGTTTGTGAAGGTGCTAAACGGTAGGCTTCGTCCACGAACAAAATGCCCCCATGGCTTCTTCGATCTAGACAAGCATCAACCAGAATAGAATGCTCGGAAATTGCCAAACATAAGTGGATATGTGCAACAATAAAGAAGAATCAAACACATGAATTTTCTTACTAGGATCAAGTAATCATACAACTATGGTAGATCCAATCTTTATAGAATTAGGACTCCTATTAAATGTTGAAAATTCAAAAAGCTCCCGGCAAAGCATAACATTAGGGCAAAGTGTAATGTGGGATCAAATTCCATACTCCATCATATAACATAAAAGAATCTACAAGAAATTGGAATTTCTAGACTCTTACAGTTCAGTACCTTTTTTCTCGTCTTTGGTCCAGTTTGGCCAAGATATTCTCCTACCAAATCTGTTCTTTGTACTTCTGTTACGTTATCGGTAGAAAGCACCTCAACAGAATGCAGTAGTTTGCCTAAGATTCGTGCCACAGTGGTCTTGCCTGCAGATAATATTATCAAAGGAGAAACAAACATCATCAGTCGCGAAGTATTTGTACACAATGAAAACTTGAAAGGCAAATTCGATTTAACTAATAGGATTCAACCACAAATTTCCAAGGAACACCATGTGAGGTGGTTTTCTTGGGCCGAGATTTAGTCCCATGGCTCGACGCTTCTCATCCAGGAGCATTCCTTTGGCCCATTTCTGAAGTTGCAGTTTGAGGTCACACAGACCCACTATCTTTACAGTTCATGGTCGAACTCATCCATCTTTCTTTTATCCACTATCATATTTCTTCAGCTCTTCAATGTTTTGGATGCTCGTCAATGAGTTGTTCGTCGTACCATAATGACTTTGATTTACAACACTCGAAATCCAGTCCATGAGTAGCTGTTGTATTGTAAATCTGTTGCGTTACGTTTTCAACCTGTGTTGTTACATGCTGGCATAGGAGTGTGAACTCCAATTTTCTAGGCCTGCTGGAACATAACCAAATGGAGTTTTGCCCTCCTGCCGATCAAAAGTTCATATCAATACACAAACACGAGGGACAAAACCATCATCATTTCAAAGAAAAAAACATGGATACATTGTCTGTGGCCGAGAAATCAGCGTTATACTCGACAATGTCTTAACAATTGAGTTGTCCAGATTGCAGTGCATAATTAACAGCAAGATGTAACGGAGTCATTGATTTCTGCTAGAAGATAGAAACGAATTATTAGTCCAGTGCTTAATAAATAGATCAATCTTAGATGGAAGACAGCCACAGAAAGAAAAGCAGTAAAACGAGCACATTTGTTCTGGCTTCAATATAGGCGCCATAATCAAGAACCATCCTTGCTGCTTCATTACATCCACTCTTAGATGCAACGTGTAATGGGGTCTCACCATACTGCAACGATAAGAAACGAATGAAGAAATATAAGATGAAAATAGCAGATTGGAATTGTAATTACGAAATTGATAGTAAGTGAGTTGTTTGTCACTTGTACATACAACATTCTTAGCTTCCAATTCCACTTTCCCTGGCCCTCCCCAGTCGAGCAAATACTTCACAATCTCAACTCTATTAAGACTGGCAGCAACGTGCAATGGCGTCTGTGCCATCTTCACCCAACGAAACAAGAAGTACACATACAAAAGAAAAACAATAGTACACACAGAAAACAATGATTATTTTGATGAATAACAAGGGCTTCGTGAAGCAATGAGGGATATTCACAGACTCGAACTCTTTCAAATCCTTGTTGATAAGTTAGGAATTTTAGTTTGTACGTAATTCATAGCCATAAGTTTTCATGTCCGTTTACGTCCCTTGTACTCACAAATGGTCATACTGAACATTAATCGATACCATCAATAATTCAAATAATATCATGGTAAATGATTCCAAATTTCCAAGCTTCCATCATCTTTC
>JACGWL010000285.1:0-10980 GCA_034509725.1 Sesamum angolense
CTAAGTTGTATTTGTTTTCAACAAATTTACCACACGTATATGGTTAAGACTACCTCTGGTCAAGTTTTGTCAATTCGGAGACATATTTTATTTCAGATTTTGCACGGTTTTATTAGAGAAAAGTTTGCTTACCTATTTTACTAACTTGTAGTTATTATTTCACTTAGCAAATTTACCATGCACTATTATGGTTAAGACCTACCTCTGGGTCAAGTTTCGTCAGATTCGGAGACAGTTTTTATTTCAGCTATTTTGCACGGTTTTATTAGAGAAAGTTTGCTTACCTATTTACTAACTTGTAGTTATTATTTCACTTAGCAAATTTAGCACTATTATGTGTTAAGACTACCTCTGGTCAAGTTTCGTCAGATTCGAGACAGTTTTTATTTCGTATTTTGCACGGTTTTATTAGAGAAAGTTTGCTTACCTATTTACTAACTTGTAGTTATTATTTCACTTAGCAAATTTACCATGCACTGTTATGGTTAAGACCTACCTCTGGTCAAGTTTCGTCAGATTCGGAGACAGTTTTTATTTCGATTTTGCACGGTTTTATTAAAGAAAGTTTGCTTACCTATTTACTAACTTGTAGTTATTATTTCACTTAGCAAATTTACCAACTATTATGGTTAAGACCTACCTCTGGTCAAGTTTCGTCAGATTCGGACAGTTTTTATTTCAGCGATTTTGCACGGTTTTATTAGAGAAAGTTTGCTTACTATTTACTAACTTGTAGTTATTATTTCACTTAGCAAATTTACCACGCACTATTATGGGTTAAGACCTACTCTGGGTCAAGTTTCGTCAGATTCGGATACAGTTTTTATTGCGCTGTTTTGCACGGTTTTATTAAAGAAAGTTTTGCTTACATTTAACTAACTTATAGGTATTATTTTACTTAGCAAATTTACCACAGAGTATTAAGGGTTAAGAGCTACGTCTGGGTCATGTTTCTTTTTTTTTTTCGGTAACAGTAAATTTCATTAATTAAGTAACGTATAAATAGTAAAACAATCCAAGCATCAAGCGGTACCCTGACAGGCCAGGGGATTCGCCAAAGTCGATATAATCCTCGAGAACAAACAGAGTCAGGTAAATCAATGCTAATATCTTCTGCCTCATCTCATCAACCACTATCCTAGCAATAGTGGAGCTCGGCCGCATACTCTGCTGAAAAACTCTTCTATTACGTTCCTGCCAAATATGATAGACAATAGCCGCTAACAAAGCTCTGTATGCCGCCTGCACATATGTCGGCCATTCCATCTCTTCGACGCCCATGCAATATCAACTGCCCATGCTCGGTTCGGCCAAGTGAAGCGAACCGTTCCCTTCAGTATTCGGATACACTGCAGAGAATAGTTGCACCGAAAGAAGAGGTGCTCATGTGTCTCCATCTCCCGACCGCACAGCACACAAACCCCTCTAAGTGAGATAGCCAGGGTTTATCCATCGTCGAAAGTTTATCAAGTATAGCCATCCATAACACAAACGAGTACCTGGGTATCTTGCAAGGGCCTAAAAGTAGTGAATACCACCTACCTTAGGTCCATGATTACGGAAAATATCATAGACAGCCTTTGTAGAAAAACCGCCACCTCTCCATAGAATAGAGTCGCTGCCATTGTGAATAATCGGTAGCACGTGTAAATTTCAATACATTCCAAATCCATGATAGGAGGCCAACTCCAATTTCATTCCACAAGTACCGCGGAGAGTTTTTCTGCCTCCGGTATGTTCGTCCTGCCAGGGCCTCTCGGAAATCGTGTGATCAAGGAGCCGAGGCTATGCCACGGGTCGCCAAGAGAGAACGATTCCCCATCACCATCTTGAACTCAATATAGGGAAGAAGTGCGGATCTTAATCGTAGGATCTTCCTCCAACCCAAGAGCCTCCTTTCACGTCCACCGTCCATACAGATTTATGCCGCAATCGAGTATGAGCAATCCATTTTACCCAAATGGACGACTGGTTATTCTGGATCACATTCCAAAGGTGGCGACTCATAGGTGCTTTGTTGAGGGCAAGGATATCCCGGATTCCTTGACCGTCTTCCTCAATCGGTTTACACACCACACTCCATGCCACCTTTGGATATCCCACTGCTGAGTTTCCTTTCCACAAGAAGGTACGCATCTTTTTTTCCACCTCTCTGATGACCCCTTTCGGTAATATGAAGGCCATTGCCCAGTAAACTTTTAGTGACATGAGCACCGATTTGATCAATTGAAGTCTCCCCGCAAAGGACAACTGAATGCTTTCCCATCCTTTAATCCGACTATCAATTTTAAGGAGAAGAGGCTTACAATCCGAAATTGATAACCGCGAGGCTAATAGAGGAAGTCCAAGGTACCTGAGGGGAAGGTGACCCTCCTGGAAATGTAGTGCTGCAAGTAGTTGTTCCGGACATCCTGTGCTGAACGGGAGAGAATAAGCTGACTCTTTTGTGGATTAGCATGTAGCCCGGACAGTTTGGCGAACTCGTCCAGCCCGTGTCTAAAACCCGAACCGAATCCACATCAGCTTTACAGAAGAGGAGGAGGTCATCTGCAAAGCAAAGTTGGAATAATCCAAGCTCCTTGCACCGCCAATGGAAGGAGAATCCCTCATTCTGATCAATAAGTTGTAGTAACATCAACTGCAGGACCTCCATTATCAGAACGACAAGAACGGGGACATCGGATCCCCTTGTCTTAACCCCCTGGAACCTTGAAGAAACGTGAGGTTCCCATTGATGCATACCGAGAACATAGGAGTAGTGACACACTCCTCAACCCATCCAATAAAGGTTCCCAGAAATCCAAACAGTTTGTAGCACGGCACTAAGGAAATCCCATTCGACCGTGTCGTATGCCTTCGCAAATCAACCTTCAAGGCACATCTCATTGGCAGCCCCTGTCTATTATATCCCGCGAACAACTCCTGAGCAAGGAGGATGTTATCTCCAATAGAACGGCCCAGGACAAATGCATTCTGGGATGGGCTAATCAGCATGTCTAGCACAAGTCTCAAGCGCTGTACAATTATCTTGGTATGGGACGGAAATTAGAAACCGTGGATGGAACCCGTACCTTAGGGATGAGAGCAAGAATAGTGGTGTTGACCTGTTTCAACAGTCGACCTGTTGTAAAGAATTCCAGTATAGCCTTAATCATCTCCTCACCAATAACAGGCCAAGCTGCTTTAGAGAAACCCGATGAGTATCCATCCGGGCCTGGCGCCTTATCCTCAGCAATGTCAAAGAATGCGTCTTTAATTTCCTCCCGTGTAACCGATTGAACTAGCGCCTGACTCTCCTCCTGTGTTAGCACATGGCGTGCCCAAGGACGTAAATATCTCAAGTCAATGAATTCTCGCCGTCTGTCACCCCGAGCAGTCGCTGATAGAAGGAGACTAACTCATTCACTACGTCCTCTTGTGTTGTGAGAGTATGGCCATCCTCATTTATAATTTGGAAAACCTGCTTGGATGCCCGTCTCATAGCGACCTTTCGGAAGAATATCCGAGAGCATTGATCCCCCCCTTTTAACCATTGGATCTTGGCTCGTTGTTGAAGCATGACCTGTTCAAGTTTCGTCGCCTTGAAGAAAACTAATTTGCAGCACTTCTCAAGGTGGAGCAATAGAGAATTATGTCTGTCTATTTTTGCAACAATTGCTGCACCGTGGCCAGAAATTCCCCGCTAGTTTAACATTCACAGGAAAGGTCCCCTTTCTTCTTTCTAAGTGTGCGGAAAACGGTTTCAAAGCTCGTAGTTTTCGTGTAACAGCATACAGTTATGTACCCTCAATTCTGTGCCTCCATACATTCTGCACTATAGGAATAAATTCCGATGACATCGTGAGGTAATTATCAAAACAGAACATACTTACCGTATGTTTATCAGTATCTCCTCGGAGCACAAGTGGGGAGTGATCGGAAGTCCGTGCGTTAAGACATTGATAATGCAAATTCGGCCACAGTCGTAGCCAAGCATCATTAACCAGCAGTCTATCCAGACGTTTCCATAGGCTACGATCTCCTTCACTGCAATTATGCCAAGAAAAGAGTTCTCCCTGAACCGGTAGGTGAATTAATCCTGTGCCTAGGATACAATCCCGGAACTCGTTCATGGCTAGGTGAATATCTGCTGAGGCTCCACACACCTCACTCATATCCACCACTGTATTAAAGTCACCCCCAACAATCCACGGCTCATCAGAAATAGAGTCAGCCAATGTCACTAAACTCTGCCACAACCCCCGTCTACTGACACTATCATTAGCACCATAAACGACAGTAGCTAAGACAGACAGATGAGCACAACGAATATTAATGCGACAGTGTATAAATTGGACATCCAAATTCAGCACGTCTACATCAAGTAATTCATCATCCCATGCAATCCAAATACGGTTACCAGGCATATCATAATCAGTGAACCAAGACCATTGTGGCAAAAAGGTTTGAACACGCATGACATTAACGGCAGAGACACGAGTTTCTAAGAGACCAAGAAAGTTTAACCTGAATTCGTTAACAAGCTCCTTCACTGCCACCTGATGGTCTCGCCTGTTCAGTCCTCGAACGTTCCAAAAGGCTGCATTCATCATGTCACATTTTGCAAGGGGCTGCTTATAGGACCCCGATCAGAATCACCATCATCAGTTAACAATAAAGCATCAAACGGATTATACACAACTACCGCTTTCCCTTGTCAATGTAACTTCTAACGTCAGTTCCAATCTCCATATCTACAGTTCCGTCCTCCTCAGGTACCGTGTGCCAAACTGTACGAACAGCATCCTTCACCATAGGCTTGCTGACCATGGGTGGAGGATGCACCGGCCGCTTCTGAACATACACCGCAACCTTCGGTTTCTCGATTTTATTAGATTCGGACATGTAGCCGTCGAATGGCCTAGTGACACACATTGTTTACACTTAGGTGGTAGGCATTCGTACTCAACATCCACCTTGCATGGCGATTCACCTCCAAGTTCGTTAGGCATCATAATAACGACATATTTTGGAAGCTTAGAACTGATGTTAAGCATAACGCAAACACGAGCGAAATCCAACCTCGTACATGCACGTGTAATCGCATCGGGGTAAAGCGGTCGTCCAATTCCACTCGCCACCGTGCTCAAACCCTCTATCGTCCATAGTTCCACTGGCAAGTGTCGAAGTTTGATTCACACCGGGACTTCTGTGTGTTTCAGTTTTCTTAACACCATGCCCGGTTCCCACTTTTGCAACACAATTGGTTGTCCAAGATACAACCAAGGACCGCCCTCGATCACCTCCTCCATGGCCGCGACAGTTTCAAATTGAAAAAAGAAGAATTCGTTCAATGTTGCTTTTACATCACGCACACCGGCCATATAGAACGCACAAATTCATTGAGGTGATGGAAGTAAGGCTTTTTACCAAGAAAATATCCAACAGCAGTAGTTTTCCAGCGGTGGGATCCCGTACGGATCATGTCGATAGAAGGACGAACAATAACCTCCCCATTTTGTACCGAAGGTGGGATATAGTTGAGGGTTTTCCGTGTTGAATTATGAAATGCCTCAGCAATTTTATCCTCATCAATCTTGGAAGCCATGTGTGGATTCAAAGGTATCTTTCCAAAAAATAATTCCGGCAGCGATTTCGCCGGAGCTGCGGTAGCTGCCGGAGCGGCGGTGGTCGTCGGAGCAACGGCAGCCGGAGCGGCTGTGGACGTCGGAGCAGCGCCTGCCGGCGGTTGAGGCATGAAATGTGGCTCGGACAGTGGAGCTGGGGCTGCATGGGGCTGTGGAAGCTTTAGCCTTTCCCATTCCGGCGAAGGAGCTCGATTCCCGGCCGACTGGACAATCGGAGAAGAAGAACCCACCGGCGACTGGTGTTGAGATGGTGTGTTCAGTCCGAGCATGGAGTCAATGGAGGGCGTCAACACTGACGAAACGGCTGAACTCGGAATGGGCGAAGACCATATCAACGGCTCATGGTGTGGCCGATGGGAACTCATCGGCTTCAATGGAGGTGGCCGTCAATGGCTTCTTCCCGTTGAGCAACGCCGCGGAATGAGGTGGCATGATGACTTCCGAGTGCGCGGCAGTTGAGGCGCCGCAAGCAGCATTCGCATCCGTCAACGGTCGCTGCGAAGTCCAAATGTGCGGCTCCGCGTTGCACGAGGACGGCGCCGCACTGATGATGTTGGCGTGCTCAGCCACCGAACCTCAGGTGAAGCGACGAGCAGGCCTAAGTTTCGGCGCTGGGGTTGGCTGCCGCAACCTAACCGGCCGGAATCCACCATGGCCGGCCGAATGAACCTTTCCCCCAAGCTTCTCCAACCATTTTTTCTTCAAATTTTCTAGCACCTCCATGGAATAGTCCCATCTTCAATGACCCGCGAAGCTAGTTCAAAAAATTCCTTGAGATTAAACTCGGCTTTGAGCTTCTCCATTATCACCTCTCTTTCAGCCACCGGGGCCGTCGCCGGAGCGCCGAGACAGTTCCATTTCCGCCAACATGAAGTTCACCTTCTTCTCCTTCTTCCACTACCGGGAACGACGCCGGATCGGCCGAGACAGCTCCATGGCCGCCGTCTTCAAGTTCACCTTCATCTCCTTCATCCTCCATGGCCGCTGGTTCATTGAAGTTGGTGGAGCTAGTGTGTGTTTTTGGTGTAGTGTGTGTGAGAGAACAGAGAGAATTTCTTCCATTTTAGTACCTCTCAGTATTATTGGGTCATGTTTCGTAAGATTCACGAAGACAGTATTTATTTAGCTTTTTGCACGGTTTTATTAAAGAAAGTTTGCTTACCTATTTGACTAAGTTGTAGTTATTATTTCACTTAGCAAATTTACCACGCACTATTATGGGTTAAGACCTACCTCTGGGTCAAGTTTCATCAAATTCGGATACAGTTTTTATTGCAGCTGTTTTGCACGGTTTCATTAAAGAAAGTTTGCTTACCTATTTGACTAACTTGTAGTTATTATTTCACTTAGCAAATTTACCACATAGTATTATGGGTTCAGACCTACCTCCGGGTCAAGTTTCGTCAGATTCGAAGACAATTTTTATTTCAACAATTTTGCACGGTTTTATTAAAGATAGCTTGTTTACCTATTTTACTAACTTGTAGTTTTTATTTTACTTAGCAAATTTCCCCATGGAGTATTATAGGTTAAGACCTACCTCTGGGTAAGTTTCGTCAGATTTGCGGAGACAGTTTTTATTTCAGCTGTTTTTGCACGGTTTTATTTAGAAAGTTTGTTTACCTATTTACTAACTTGTATTTATTATTTCACTTAGCAAATTTACCACGGTATTATGGTTTTAAAACCTACCTCTGGTCAAGTTTCGTCAGATTCGGAGACAGTTTTTATTTCACTGTTTTGCAAGGTTTATTAAAAAGTTTGCTTACCTATTTACTAATTTGTAGTTATTATTTCACTTAGCAAATTTACCATGCACTGTTATGTGTTAAGACCTACCTCTGGGTCAAGTTTTTCAGATTCTGAGACAGTTTTTATTTCGGCTATTTGCACGGTTTTATTAGAGAAAGTTTGCTTACCTATCTTACTAACTTGTAGTTATTATTTCACTTAGCAAATTTACCATGCACTGTTATGTGTTAAGACCTACCTCTGGGTCAAGTTTCGTCAGATTCTGAGACAGTTTTTATTTCGTATTTTGCACGGTTTTATTAAGAAAGTTTGCTTACCTATTTGACTAAGTCGTAGTTATTATTTCACGTAGCAAATTTACCACGCACTGTATGTGTTATGACCTAGCTCTGGGTGAAGTTTCATCAGATTCGGACAGTTTTTATTGCTGGTTTTGCACGGTTTCATTAAAGAAAGTTTCCTTACAATTTTACTAACTTTAGGTATGATTTTACTTAGCAAATTCACAACAGAGTATTATGGGTTAAGACCTACCTCTGGGTCATGTTTCGTCAGATTCGCGAGACAGTTTTTATTTCAGCTGTTTCGCACGATTTTATTAAAGAAAGTTTGCTTACCTATTTAAGTAAGTTGTAGTTATTATTACACTTAGCAAATTTATCACGCACTATTATGGGTTAAGACCTACCTCTGGGTCAAGTTTCATCAGATTCGGAGACAGTTTTTATTTCAACAGTTTTGCACGGTTTTTATTGAGAAAGTTTGTTTACCTATTTGACTAACTTGTAGTTATTATTTCACTTATCAAATTTACAACGGAGTATTACGGATTAAGACCTACCTCTGCGTCAAGTTGTGTCAGATTCGGAGACAATTTTTATTTCAGCTGTTTTGCAAAGTTTTATTAAAGGAAGTTTGCTTACCTATTTGACTAAGTTGTAGTTCTTGTTTCATTTAGCAAATTTACCACGCACTATTATGGGTTAAGACCTACCTCTGGCTCAAGTTTCATCATATTCGGATACAGTTTTTAATGCAGCTGTTTTGCACGGTTTCATTAAAGAAAGTTTGCTTACCTATTTGACTAACTTGTAGTTATTAAAAAAAAAACTGTGTCCCAAAAAAAAGATGAAAGAGAATTCTCTCTGTTCTCTCACACACACTACACCAAAAAACACACACTAGTCCTAACAACTTCAATGTACCGGCGGCCATGGAGGATGAAGGAGAAGAAGGTGATTTTGAAGACGGCGGCCATGGTGCTGTCTCGGCCGTTCCGGTGACGGTCCCGGCGGTGAAAGAAGGAGAAGAAGGTGAACTTCATGTTGGTGGAAATGGTAATGTCTTGGCCGCTCCGGAGACATATCCGGAGATGGATGAATGTAAAGATGGTGGACTACAAGTCGGAGGACATGGTGATATTTCGGCCGCTTCGGCGACATTCCCGACGGCTGACGGTGAGTCGACGTTGGAGAAGATTAAAACCAAGTTTAACATCAATGAATTCTTTGAACTAGCTTCACGGGTCATCGACAATGGGGACACCGAATCCATGAAGATGTTGGAAACTTTGAAAATAAAATGGTTGGAGAAGCTTGGGGGTGAATTTTCTTCGGCCGGCCATGGTGTTCTCCGCCCCGTTCGGTCGCGGCCGGCGACTCCTTATCCGGCGCCGAAAGTGTTGAGACCCGCCCTTTGCGTCCCCCGATGGCCGACGGCTAATCAAACCGCCCTTAGAAATGCGGCGCCTGACCAAGCCGCCCTTAAAGTCAACACTGCGGCGCCGACATCTAATCCCATGCGAGCCGAGGTCCAAAAATCGGCTGCACCGCTCGAGCCGTCGATAGCCGACTCTTGTGCGGCGACCACACGTCTCGAGCCGCCTACAGCTGACTCTAGGACGGCGCCCACGCGTCTCGAGCCGCCAACAGCTGACACTAGGGCGGCTCCCACGCTTCTCGAGCCACCGACAGCGCCTGACCATGCCTTCCTTAAAGTCAACATTGCGGCACCGACTCCCACGCGAGCCGAGGTCCAAAAATTGGCTTCTCCACTCGAGTCGTCGACAGCCGACTTTTGTGCGGCGCCCACACGTCTCGAGCCGCCGATAGCCGACTCTAGGACGGTGCCCACGCGTCTCGTGCCGCCAACAGCCGACACTAGGGCGGCTGCCACGCTTCTCGAGCCGTCGAAAGTGGACTCTAGGGCGGCGCCTACCGTCGGACTGGCTACACACCCCTCGAACGGTGATTCCTTGCCGTCGACTTGTCCCCTTCCGAACGTTGCTGTGCCGGCCGCCGCTGCTTTGAATAGTTCGGCGCGTCTTCCCCGCGCCAGTTGGTGGCTCCGAGAGTTTCGATGTTGAGTCCATCGCCTTCACCACTTTTGGGATCTCCGGCGGTCGGAATTACACCGGCGTCTGTGCCGGAAATTTCATTTTTCCTGCCGCCGATTTGGGCTGCGCCACCACAGCAACCCGCGGCACCGGCGGTTCTTCATTCGTAGCCGCCGGCTCCATGGCCCCCAACGCCACCGATGCCGTCGATCGAGACTACTATGGCGACAACTCCGTCGGAAATTTTTATCGGTAACGTACCACTACAAACCACCGGTTCAGATTTTTCTTGTGATAAATTTGCTGCGTCGTTTAATAATTCGACTAGGAAAATGTTGTCTTATGTGAATCCGAGTATTCAAAATGGTGAAATTGTTGTAAGGCCGTCCATTGATGTTGTTCGTGAGGGATCACGCCGGTGGGATAATACGGCGGTGGGATATTTCTTAGGCCGGAAACCATATTATCATCATCTTAACGAGTATGTACGATCGGTTTGGCCGGCTGTCAAGACGGTTACGGCAACGTCTAATGGTTTCTATTTCTTTCAATTTAAGACTGAAATTGCGATGGAGGAGGTCATCGAAGGGGGTCCTTGGTTGTTTCAAGGCCAACCGATTGTTCTTCAACGGTGGGAGCCGGGCATGGTTTTGCGGAAATATAAACATACACAAGTCCCGGTGTGGATTTGGCTTCGCCACTTACCGGTCGAGTTTTGGACCGATGATGGACTAAGTACGGTGGCGAGCGGGGTCGGCCGGCCGCTATATCAAGATACCATCACTAGGGCATGCACGAGACTTGACTTTGCTCGTGTATGTGTGATGCTTGATATTTCGTCAACTCTACCTAAGCACCTCATTATTATGATGCCGAGGGAGGACGGAACTGAAGTACCATGCAAGGTGGAGGTAGAGTATGAGTGGGTGCCACTGAAATGCAAGAATTGTATGTCATTAGGATACTCGACGTCTGCATGCTCGGATGCTAGAAAGATTGACAAATCGCCTGTTTCGGTGTATGTTCAGAAGCGGACGGTGCAGCCGCCGGTAGGCCGGCCTGACTTGACTAAGGGTGCTGACCGAAAGCCTTCGGTAGCACGGGAGGATGGAGCTGGGGTGGATGCGAATGGAGCTGAACATGATGAGATTATCGATAAGGGGAAAGCGGTTGTTGTGTATAATCCGTTTGATGTTTTATTGTTCACTGATGATGATGCAGGTGTTTCTGACCGGGGCCCTACAAGCAGCCCCTTGCTATTGTTAC
>JACGWL010000287.1:0-23602 GCA_034509725.1 Sesamum angolense
TTTCTTTCAGTCGTTGGACTAGCCACGAGAAAAGAAAGATCCACAGTGATTAATAGTTGACGGATTTAGAGGGTTTCAATGAATGAAACCTCGTGGAGAAGAATCGGGTTGAAAAAGGGATAATGCTTGTAGCCGTCGACAAAAGGTAAATTTCTGCTCCTTCTGTTTTTCTTGTATCATTCTTGGCCTATGTATTATTTGATAACCCGAACGCCCAGGAAAAGATCAAGGGTACACCCTTGAATAGAATAAATTTCGTTAATTATCGCTTGTTTTTCATTTTTTCGATTATTCGCGCTTTACCCTAGCAGCGCTTCCCGGGCCGATCCGCTTCCTTCATATAGCTACCTTTGTAATTTCTCTTCAACAGCTACTAGCATTGTTCCCTTTTCCAACGGTGCTGAAACGTCGATCAAATGGATGAATCCTCCGTAGTCCAAATGGATGAAAGTTCCACATCTGGAGAAATCTCATTTTTCTTGCTAGAGAAAAATGGACCTAGGAAGAGGGAAGGTGGCGACTGAGACTGTGTGCCAGAGAGGGAGGATTTCACTCCTTTTTCTCAGAAAAAATGATGAATTATGAATTGTATGTGTTGGATATGTGTATACTCATATATATAGACAACTAATATAATTGTTGGAACGTGTCTAGATTCATCAAAGAGATGTCTAGATACATCCCAATCAATTCCCATTAGTTAGCAATCAAGCCTACTACCTTACAAGGTATGATCAAATCATACAAATGTAAGGGAAGCTTGATTGGGGTTGATTTGTCCCTTATCATAAGGAGCAAGTCAACCCCTCCAACATGGTCTCTATGTGACCGATTTTTTGCTCTTCCAAAAGAGGAAAAATCGACCCTCCCACTTTTAGGTGAAGTTCAACTTCTCCTAATTCCAAAAGTGGAATTAATATCCCTCTTGGGCCAAGATTTAATGGACCAGGTTTTGTCGTATCCAATTATTAAAAGCCAAAGAATTAAAACAAGTTAATCCAAAGTCCAATTTGAATAGTGCCCATGGACCTTTTAATCCAATTGAACTCCAAAACCTTTGTTCTTTTTAATTGATAAATATCATTTATCAATCAACCGTGGGTCCGATACAATATCGGCCCGTCCATCCAATGAACCTTTCCATAAATATTCCAATTATTTGTTATCTTCTGAAATTGACTCCAAGTCAATTTCTCCACATCCTCGGTGATGTTGTGTGTAGCCTTTTGGGTTCTCCCTTAACTAGATTTGGACTCATGTCCAACAAAAGCCCGTCAACATGGGTGACCGTCTAATAATGGTCCATGACACTAGACACTAGGTGAATATTGGCGTGAATATTTAGGCTCCGATTGAAAGGATCGCGTGGATCGGCCTGGAAACACGCAAGCGGAAGCGGTGAGTTTAAATAATGAATAATCATAAAACACCTTAGCGTATAAAATAAAATCCATGGTTTCCAAGGGTGTATCCTTGGAGTTCCCAGGCGTTCGATGTAGTATAATAAAATAAATGTAAAAGAAGACGAGGCTATGGTTGAAATTAAGAACAAGAAGCACTAGAAAATATAAATCGAAAAATACACATTTTGTTCGATTTTCTTCGAGCTTCCTCTTTGTTGTTTTCGTTCGTGCGAGACTCCAACGTAGAAGTCCTCTAGTTCGTCCACACCACACCGAAATTGGATCTCTTGATCTCCTTGCTAGAAGAGACCCTGAGAATGAAGCACTTCAGGCACTTGAGAGAGAGAGAGAGGGTGGCCAAAAATTAGGGTTTTAGCAGAGGAGTGTGTGTGTCCTACACCCCACATATGTGTTGTCTTGTAATAATTAATCATTACAAATAATTAATTAAAATATGTATATATATACCTTATATGGATGAACTAGAATGTATCCAGATACATTCAATCATCCATAAGGTAATATATTCTTTTTCAAATAAAGAATGACTAACATGGCAATTTCCAAAAGTGAGAATTGCTAGTCAAATATTTCATTTTCTATAATTTCCAGTGGGCTTAATTAATGGGTTATGATGGCCGAATTTTACAATTAAAAATCAAGGCCAATTGATTTTTAATCAAATTCAATTTAATTAAAATCCACCTAATTAAGCCCAACATGTATTTAATCCAATTAAATACATAGGCCCAAATTGTCTTTATTAATTAATAAGTCCAACTTATTAAATAATAAGAAAAGCCTAATATAAATTAATCCGATCAATTTATTCTTGGGCCTTCCATCTAGTGGATCTCTCATCTTGCAAGCAATCCAATTACTTACGTAATTCATTCCAAATTAATTCCTTGATCATTCTCGGTGATTTGTGTGTGACTCTTTAGGTTCACCTTTTAGCTAGACTTGGACTGGTGTCTAATACTATTATTAATTAAATCTAATTTAATTAATAACTCTTGATGAACCCTTCAGCAAGAAAACCCGTTACCATTGGTGGCCGTCTAGCAACGGTCCATGGCACTAGAGACTAGATGAATATCCATGTGAACTTTTAGGCTCTCGAGTCCATTCGGGTACGATCTTTCTGTCTACCGTCTCCTGGCCTTAGTCTAGGGCATGAAATTTGGTGTCGGTTTCCATCCTGGACTAGGCGTCTATGCTTTAATGCTTGAGACTACATTGCACCAAATTACTCGATATAGGAACACATTTTCTATTCAATCAACCACTGTAGCTACATATTTCGTGGAGCGTAAAAATGCGTCTCTAAGTGCATAGGAGATACCGCCGTCATATACTGACAGGGGACGGATCCTTTTTTTGAAACTCATTGTCCTCACTACACACTTTCGATTGCACTAGACATGGCATATGATGACCATGTTTGTGACATGATCATCTCTCGACAGATCCAAGATACATTCATCGTGTGCTCGTGACTGCAGTGATTCCTCAAGTCTGAGCCAGGGATTGAAATCATACTGACCAAGTCTCCAAGGCTTCCATATGATGATCCCCGCGAGTCAGTTCAATCGATTCGACACCTAGTCAATCGACCCACTAAGGTCGCATAGACATGCCAAGTCTATTATCGATGAAACGCTGCACTCATCCAATGAATGCGACTCTTAGTGCAAGTATCCATAGGACACTCGATGCCCATTCTCAAGGTCCTCGACTTGGAACAATTCAGACCCAACTCTTGGTAGTTGATTTTATAACCGCCATCCAATGCACTGTCCAAGTGTTGCATGGTTGTGAAAGTGGTCTGTGGGCTTTGTTGTGATGCTTGAACGAAATGCAAACATACAGAATGAGCACAACAAAGAAGATTCCAAATTAGTTAACACTCATTTTATTCACTAAACAATATTACTTAAATAAAGATTGCTTGAATGGTTTTCAAAACCGCCAATCCAATTGGCTTTTTGGTCACTTACTTCAACAATCTCCCACTTGACCTTAAAGCCAATTACCCATGTTTTCAAACTAAACTGATTATGAGTAATCTGCGATTCCGGCTAGGTCTTATGGGTCTACTGTGATTCTGTCAATGTTCTACGGTCCAACCGCACGTCACATCTTCCTACCATTGCTCCAAGCAGATGGTGGTGTCTAAGAATTTTCATGGATCCTTGATGAGATCTCGGGCCCCTTTAGCTTGTGCTATAGCCTAGTTGTCATCCTTCAAGATGACTACTCGCATGGCCGTGCTAGGCAGCATACCCAAAAAATTGGGTGTAGTTTTCAATCCTAACCATTTTCCAATGCAACTTCTAAAGCTGCCATACATTCAACTCCCATGATGAAACTTCTTGTGGTATTCCTCTTTGAACTTTTCCACGTTACCTCTTCATCATAAAGTTCGAATGTATGCCTGTTTTTTAAACTAAAATGTTATTCACGTGATGGTCGAAAGTTATTATCGCTATAGCCTTCTATGATCAATTCTCCATTAGTTTGCGTTAAGAGCTCTTCTCTAACCCTTCAACAGCTGTCTATTGCCTTTGTTAGTGCACACTCGATATCTGTTGTTATGCTTAAAGCATAAACAACATCGGGCTTAGTGCACCGAATGGCTTCCCATGCCGCTTACAGTAAAGGCGTAGGGGATGTCAAACATCTAAGCTCCTCATCAGTCTACCATGACTGAATCTTGAACAGTTTACCCCTAGATAGGAATCTAATTCTCATATGAAGAATTTTAGAACAACATTCATGTCTTGGCGTTTCACAACATCTTTCTATCATTCTAAATGATAAAGGATGTTTCAACACCTAAAACACTAGGAACGCAATTAAGCTCCCACTGACCTATCCCTTTGTTCTTGACCAAGTCATGTACCTTATGAACTTGTCAAAACAAGTATTCCATATATATAGGAAGTTCAAAAATAGGTTTGAACTCCATAAGGGATATTATGGCTCCAAGCTATTTTTATCCGGATCGATGTCTTACATCGCTTCTGCTTATCCGATTTATACTCAGAAACTCGTACCCTTTAGGTAATTGACGCTTCTATCCATCTGTTCGGATATTTTGGAATACAGTCAGTGTAGATTTGATTACAAATGATGTTTGCATTATTCCATAATGAACCTCCACAAATCAGACTTCAAGTCTAATTTGCCTCCCATTAGTCCCTTGACGTATGCAGGACTATTCCTCATACTTAAGCACTTATGTAGGATATAGACTTGCCAATCCATATCAAATATGGTGTCTGGATCATGACCTTAAGAAAATGCCATGTTCTTCAACTTGACAGTTTTTGAAGTTCATATCCAGATGGGATAGGTAATTCAGTGAAAACACTGGCCGGACATTATCCAGTCGAGGTTCGATTTCTTCCTTACCAGAGACAGTTCCACATCATCTCTTCTAGGAAAATTCCATTGAATGAGAATTCCATTCTCATTGAGATACTTCAAGAGTCTCCCACTAAATATACGCCATTTCGATCCAATCGAAAGGTTTGTCTCCGCAACCAATTTGGTTCTCCACTACAAGTCTAATTCCTCAAACTTACAAAAAGTTATTAGAATTGTGAATCGTTTACTGGTCGTTGTGAATTCAGGGACCTACAAATGTCCGTTTGGATCCAATCCAACAGACCGCACGGCAAGCAACTTTGTTCCACAAAGTGCTTTCACGGCTTCCTTCATTCTCAGGAAGAATTCGTAAGTTAGTAAACCCAATTCTTCTACTGCTAGACTCCTTGAATCTACCAACCTACTTATCCCAATTAAAGGAATTTGGCTTAGCTTATGTGCCGTTTCTATAAATTTTGATTCTTGATTATCATAAAGCCATTTTTTTAGTGTTTCATAATCCAATTATGAAAATGGAGTAAGATAACTTATAACTCAGTAGACCCCTCGTCAAATAAAAGAAACTTTTATTGATCAAGTTTATAGTCCAATTTCCAAATTTGACTATCGAAAACTTGATCATGCTGGGTTACGTAATTGTATACCATCCTAACATGAATACTAAACTAAGTTAACTTACCCTTATAGCTTTTGTAGCAATGGCCTAGCCATCGCCTAGATTTACGACTATATGTCGTAGCCTTCTACTCCTATTCATTTCTACAAACCATTTGCAGATGTGAGCTTTATCAAAAGCAGGTGTCAAATACCTGGAGATAGAATTAGTAATCATGTCACTCATAACAATTGCAACAACCATAGCTGGAGAGGAGTTCATGAACTCCCTCTTCCAATGACCTTCAACAATTTATGCAAACATCGTATGTAACTCTTGACTGCCGAACCATCTTTCCATTTCCTTTGCCCTCGTCTAACAAGGCAATAGGAGCGCTCAAAGTGTTTGCAGTGCCCGAATCTGCTTCATCATTCTTCCTCATCAGCGTCCGACACCCTTGCCTTTCGCGTCTGAGGTCGAAGCCTCCCAAGCTAATACCGTCGGTGTAGATTCTTCAATCATTGCTTTTTATTGGTCGAACAATGTTTATCAACTTATGAATGGTCTCTTTAAGATCATTTAGAGTTCATGACAAATAGCCGAAGGAGGGATGAAGGAACTGAAGGATCATGTAAATGTACATCGACATTGAGATCCTTGAGCAGCTCCATGAGAGATCGCATCTTAATCCCATGTTTATGTACAGACGTCCTTCAGTCATCTTGGTTCCGAAAAATGCCTTCGTTGCAGCATATCCAATACGCCAGTTTGGAGTCTCAAAAATCATTTTATGTGGCATTTGTCGAGCCAACAAAATCCAGCCTATCATACTGCTCATTAGTCAACAAGTATGAAGCTGCGGACCTTGCGATTGTCCTCATGCCTTAATCCCGAATGTCAAACGTTCGTTAGGCTAGGACCTTTATCGCTTGTCCAAAGGAAGTGGCTTATCCATGATACAAGCCAGGTTCTGGAAATTGAGGACAATCCTCATATTTCGCAGTCAATTCGTTTATTAAAGTGTTATGTTAAAGCAAATAGTCTCAAAATTAAAATAATGAAAAATGGTTTCTTAGACATATATTCTAAATGTAAAACAGAAAGTACAAGTAAATTATTCGCAATATTATGTTTGAGTTAAAACTTGGTCTTTTAGTCATTAGCCCTCCCACTTGTACAAAATCCCACCACTCTTAGGTGGGGTTTGGAAAACCATTTCCTAGTGGGTTGGGATCCACAACTGAATTTGCCATGCTCTGCTTTTACGATTCACATAGCAAAAGCCTCATGAGAGGTATCCAATACCATTCTCATTCCATGAGATTTCCAAGATATTTTGCCTCACATCTTCACATGATTCCGAGAACTCCAAGCCGAACATGCTACTCGGTGTTCAACTACCCATCCGTCAACTATCAACGCACGACTCGTGAGGCAGGGAAACATTGAGCGTATTCCTTTGTTCATAACAATAGTGCAGTTTGCCTCTATTCCAAATGTGCTACGACTCATGAGACAACATTTGGGTAAGCAGTAGCTTCCTCATCACATTGTTATGGATGGCAAGGCCTGACACCGATCGAAATACCATTCTTTTGATCGAAATACCATTACAGGCCTAATATTTATTTAGTGCCGGTTCAGGCCACCCATCAACAACAAAACCACACACCTCAACTGTCGCCCCCCACGACTCGTGAGACAGGGAAACATTGAGTGTGTTCCTTTGTACATGATAATAGTGTAGTTTGCCTCTATTCACGAGTATGCCACGACTCGTGAGACCACCTTGGGTAGTGCGCTTCCTCACCATCACATGTTATATGTGATATTGGAATTGACAGATAAAAACATTTGATCAAGTCAATTGTGGACCCCTAACACCTTAACTTGGTCCACTCAAGTCAGAGTTAAAGCATTTTGACCGAGACCTTATCACGTGAATGTTCTGCATGCATAAAATATCAAAATATTAAAGATTTAAATAAACACATAAATATCAAATATTAAAACATTTAAATAAACGCACGCATGCAAATAAACCTAGCACACCCCTGTTGGATTATCACGAGCCCAACCTATATGACCCATCCTGATCCGCAGTGGATTTATGGTCTATCTAGGGTGGCCCTATACTATTACAGAGAGTCTATTTACCCATTATCAAGCTAATAGGCTTTGTAAAATCTCTTGGATCTTCTCATGATTTTTGCCTTGGGCTCCATCCTCCGTGGTGGCTTTCTTTCTCAGTGGGCTTGCTTTAATTACATAAAATAAAAACCTCACAAAAATATCGTATCTCATCATCTCATCATTAGAAAAAGAACCCTCGATCAAAAGTCGGGGGGAGTACATTATTATGGAGGAAGAGCAAACCTTATTATTTCAAGGCATAAAACAAAAGATGAGAAGTACAAACCAAGAGGCACGCAGGGCTCCATCAATAGAAAATAAAATACATACATGCGGTCTAGGGGCTCCATGATCATCCATCCACATTTAACTAGCACATAATACCAATTATTCATGCCAGATAAAACATAAATCCTCATATAAAACAACACAATATCCAATACGGCGACAACTATTATCTAAAAAAAACACAAGTTTAAAATTTTTTAATATAATGGATGATAAATTCCAGTGCATCCAATGCACACAATAACCCAATTAATAATGAAATTTAATTCTAGAAAAAAACAAATTTTATCTAAAATTGAATTAGCAAAATTTAATAATTTTTAGAAAATGTTAGGAAATCAGAAAATCCATTTTTTTGGAAGAAACAGCGAAAAAAGGCCCAGCCGCGATCGCCGATCACGGCAGCAGCGCACCGGGCACGCTGGCCCCTCCATGCGTGCGCAGCGCGCGCTACCTTTCAGCGTGCGCACAGTGGATCTGTCATCTTACAAGTAATCCAACTACTTACGTAATTCATTCCAAATTAGTTCCTTGTCCATTCTCAGTGATTTGTATGTGGACTGCTTTAGGTTACCTTTCCAGCTAGACTTGGGCCAGTGTTTAATGATGACTAATTAGAATCCAATTTACTAATTAATAACATCCGTAAGATCACTCTAGTTCCCTAATTATTGCCCAAGAAATTAGTGTTATACACAGTTATGCTGGACCCGGGGTTCAGCAACTGGTCCTCGATGGCATTTGAGCTACTTGAGTGCGTTGAAGTATGGCTCGTTGTGAACTTTCTGAGGGCTCTCGTCCAATAACGGGTACGGTCCCTTTCCGTCTTGAGCTTCTTCTAGATTCTCTTAGTGTATTGGGCATGAGGATTGGTGCTCAGTACATTCCATCCTGGCCGACTACGATTGCCCTAATGCTTTATACTGTGAGCAAACTCGCATTAACGACCAAATTGTCTCGACACTGAGGAAACCTAGGTTCCCTATTAAAGCGGGACCAGCCGCATGTATCTACATGATTTGTCGTGAGACGTAAGTGCGTCTCTCCGACCATGTGTCATAGGGAATTATCATTGGCAGCCGGTCCGTCCATATTGAGTGACCGAAGGCGAAGTGAGATTCCTCTTTTGAGAGAATCGTGCAGGCCTGTCGCTCCCGGAGCGGGGGCCGCGTCTGAGCAGGCATCTGATCGTACGCTAGGATTACAAAGCTATGATCGAACCATGTCCCTGTGAAGTGAGGGGTCAGCCTTGGCCCTCGCTTACAGAGGCACAAGGGATTAACTAGTCATCTGGGGTTTTGCACGTGACTGTCGTGCATCCTCGCAGATTCTTGAGGTACTGATCTCCCCGCTAACTACTTGGATCGCTTGGTTTGGGATTTCATTAGTCATTATTCGATACCAATTGCTTTTCTCACAGTTGCTGTCTCTTTATTTTATTGCATTCGATTTGGCGCCTTTTCGGCGGGAGTCTAGGTTGCACGGGGATTGATTTTTTTTCACCACTTTAGTCACTTGTACCGCTTAAGGTGCTGCAGGTGATTTCGCTCACGGTCTATCGGGCTGATGAGGTACAACTGTCGGGCAATAACCTCATGGTTCTCTAACTGAATGCCGAATTTTTTAGTGGCAAGTTCATTAGTAGGACACCTGCGATGTTGCCGGTATTCTCGAGTGCCTCGAGCTTAGAAACATTTTCAGAGCCTAACCCTTTGGCATTTCGATTTCATAGATTGCGCCATCTCAAGGGTGCGATGGTCCATAGCTGTTGCAGGTTCGGTTGTTTGACATGATTTTTCTGTGGTGGGGGGCTGTCGTGTGTGCTGATGGTCTGTGAATGAAATTTGCGATAACATTCACAATTACATGCAATCACATATTCAATAGATTAGATGTCCATAATGGGTAGTAGACCAACCTCGTGGTTTTTCTTCATCTATCAACATTATTACTTTAATAGAAACAGATTGGTTTTAATAATTGGATTTGGCAAGATATCGCCAATTTTTTGCTTTTTTTGGCCACTTGTGTCCATACACCTGGTATCGTCTCATACCGGGTATGCGTCCTTCTGTCTGATCCTTTCTCCTTATTCTCCTTAGTCTGGGGCATGGAATTGGACCATCGGTTACATTCAGTGGAGCTAGGCACAGCGATACGATGGGCGGGTGGGCCGGGCATTCTGCCCGTACTGTTAATGATCGCCAGAGATTTCGCAGGTTTGGATTTGCGTCGTTATATGCACCCCTACAATGTCATACCTAATTACCGAGCGAGAGTCTATCCCCTATCATCCCTCTCCGTTAATACAGCCCTTCTTATATAGAGGATGTTCTGTGTAGGCTAACTAGTAAATTATGTATTTATAGATGGTGTTCGCATCGAGATATCATAGGCATATTGTTCCGGCGTAGGTATAAGTGGTATGCTTACTTGTCACGTCCACTTATTTAGTATAAATCTCAATAATGAAAATCATTATCATACATTTACAACTTCTTTGCCGTTGTACAAGTGTTTATACAATGCACAACTCTTGACAAAAGCATACGCATGCTGAATAGCATAGACCACCGAGGTTGCAAGATAGTCCTCGCTTATTGGACGTTCCACCGGCGTGATCCCATCCTAATGAAAGAATCACGTGACAAGGCTTGTGTAGCTGCTACTCGAGGTAGTATACGCCAATGTCAAGCTTATTTCATAAGGTATCACACACGTCAGAACACTAATACAAGTTCATATCAATCCATTATTCACATGGTTTTATCATTACTATCAGCTAGATACATGGGCGTGAAACAATACAGACGTGCTCATTATATATATCAGCGTTCCGTATTATCCATAGAGAGTGTAATTTTATATGTAACTTTTCTTATGGCCCTTGATGCTGAAGCTGCCAAGCTGTGGGAGCTGCACCAACTCATGGGCGTACCGTCGTCTTATCCACATGCGTCATCTTGCGAATCGAGGAACAAATATTGTGTTTCCTTAAGATAGGCTACACATACGGAGATTCCTCTAGGGGGTTGATATCTCTCATCACAATCTCCGATACACACAGCACTACAAGCTCGTTGATGGCGATTCCATCATCATCAATGATTACCGTATTGGGCACCACAAGCTCTGTATGTGTTTATTCCGATGTTTCAGATTATCTCGGCGACTTTGACTCAATGATAGCCAATCACCAGACTCGGCATTAATCCATCATTCATGCATAAGGCAACTGCAGTTATGCCCCTCCAATTTAAGTAAGCATTCTCATTTTGATTCCATTTGTTCACGCATCTAATTCTATCATGCATATCGTGACATCACGCAATCGAGCTCCATAATTAATATAATATTCTCAATCAATAAACCTTTCTCATTTTATTCGTACAATCAATTGTAGAGCAGCTATAATATGTCATTTGACGCTTGGCCATACAACCACCACCGATAGTATTGACGGGGGGCACAGTGAGATGGAAGCCAGTTGAGAGATGATAGCTTCTGCTAGGTATATGTGTCCAGACAGCCACGGAGTCAGAGCGAGGTTTAAACAATCCTATTTACGTACAATATTTGCCAGTTATAATTGTATGATGATTTGGGTAGGTTTCAGCGATCCATACTAGCGAAGCAAGTCGAGGTCGGTAGTAGAATATCGGCTACGAGCACCCTAGGTCAGGATTATCTAGGTCATTCTGTGTGGTATATTTTGGATTATTCATTTAGGTAGTAGTATTCTTATTAGACTCAAATTCTATTAAAGGAACTCTCAATTTTGAGCTACTATCTTACCCTTTGATTCGAAACCATGCTTGCGAAATACCGATATGAAGTAGCTGCGTCTGAAGCTTCCTCGTACTGTGTGTGTTTTATGTCCTATAATAAACTTCGTGGTGGGAGTATTTTTATACATAGATTGGGTATGAGCTACTGCATTACAAGATATCATCAAAATGATATAATAATAATTTAATATATAACACTATAATAACTATTATAAGCTCAGCTACTATTCTTAAATTAATTACTTTCTGTTATACTGCGTTGTTCCACCTATCTCGTTAATTTATTCGTCATATACTTATACAGCCAACGCTATTCAGATCTCTCTGTGTTCTTTATTTTCTCTTTTTTGATCAAGTAAGGACCTTTCTAAATTATAGCTTTCACTCATTACTTTATCAATGTTCTAACTCGATATTAGAATTGCATATTTAATTAAACTCCTGTATGGTTTTACTTATAACTTTATCGCTTCCTCTAGGTATATTTGTCTAATTGATAATTACGATCTAAATAAAGCGCCTCATGTTTTCCTTTTTATAACATACCTTATTCTCGTAAATCACGATTTGTATGGAATATTTTTTATGATTTTCTATCAATTCCTTCTTGTTACTATACAATTTAGTTATACACAAATACGTATAATTATGCATTTAGTTAATAAACCCTATGAAATTGAATAGATTAACTATAGAAATGATTAAATTTACCAAATCCAATAATTCAATTAACCACTATAGCATTTTCGAATCAAATGGGATATTTAATTCAGTACCAATTTTAATTGACAAAAACCATAAAATACTCCGATTATATAGTATATCAATGAATCTAAATTACTTTTAGTAAATGGACTAATTAAATAATATAATTATATAAATTAATAAAAAAATTAACACTAAAATCTTACCTCTCGTTTCGTCCGAAAATGAGAGAAGATTGTTGATGTTCGCATATAGGGAGGAAGAAATGGAATTCAATATATATATATATATATATATATATATATATATATATTTGGTTGGTGTGCGGTGGGGGAGGTGAGGCCCACCGCCCACTTTCTATATAATATATATATATATATATGTTATATATATATTATATTATATTATTTATATTATTTTTATTTTTATTTAACTAAACTCTAAATACTCATTATGTCCTATTTAATTTCTTAATTAATATAATTTGATCCCAAATATTTTAATAAGGCCCAATTTGCTCCATTCAAGTTTCATTATATTCAAAAATTTCAACTTATAATTTATTTTGAATTAGATTTAAAAATTTCTTAATAATTACTAATAAAGTCTCTCAATTATGTATAAATCCTACGGGCGTCACACATCGACTCAGGGGACAATTCCCCCGCTCGATCAACCAATGCGGCCATACCTTTAAGCAACCTGAATGTGTCTCCGAGTGCATAAGAGATACCTCTGTCACATACTGACAGGGGACAGTTCCTCTTCTTGGAACCTACTGTCCTCGCTACACATTCCGACTGTACTGGACAAGGGTTATAATGAACGTATCTGCGCCTCGATCATCATCTCTCGCCAAATCTAAGGTACAACCATCGTGTGCACGTGACTGCAGTGATTCCTCAAGTCCAAGGACTACTCCGCACTATCAGAACCGGGGAACTCCGGTCATACCAACTAAGCCTCCAAGACTTTTGTATGACGATACCCACGAGTCAGCTCAGTCGGCTCGACCCTAGTCGACCAACCCACTAAGATCATATAGACGTCCCATGTCTATCGTCGATGAAACACGACACTCATTCAATGAATATGAGTCTTAGTGCAAGTCTCAATAGGACTTTATATGCCCTGTCTCGAGGTCTTCGACTTGGAATGTTTCAAACCCAATGCTTTATCAGTTGGTTCCATAACCACCATCCAAAACGTAGCTCAACTGCATGAGTTGTTAAGGTGGTATGTGGCATTTGTTGTGATATGTGAAAATACATATGAAAATACAATAATGAGCACGACAAAGAGAATACCAAAGGTAACGAATACTCATCTTATTCATTACGTAATATTATAGTACATCGAGTTGTCAAATAGGTTACATAAAAGACCAATCTAATTTACTTTTTGGTCATCTATTTTAATAATCTGCCACTTGACCTAAAGCCAACCACCCATTGACCTGAAGCCCATCTTATGCAGATGCTGGGTATGAGCAATTTGCGAGCACTAGCCTAGTTAGTGGATCTGCTATGTTTTCTACTGAGTTGACTCGGTCCATCCGAACGTCACCTCTAACCATCTCTCTATATGGTAGCGTCTAAGAATATGCTTAGATCGGTGATGAGATCTCGATTCTTTTGCTTGTGCTATTGCCCCGTTGTTATTGCAGAAGATAACTACTGGCTCAATAATGCTAGGCACTACACCCAACTCTTGGATGTAGTTCTTCATCCAAATCACCTCCTTAGTAGCTTCCGAAACTGCTATGTACTTAAAGTCTATGGTGGAATTTGCCGTGGTAGCCTGCTTGGAACTTTTCAGAGCAACCACACCACCATTAAGTTTGAATACATAACCAGACTAGGACTTGGTATCGTCGTCGTCCGACTGGAAGCTAGCTTCGTTGTATCCTACCAGTATCAATTCTCCACCTCTGTAGATCAAGAACATATCCTTAGTTCTTCTCAGGTACTTGATAATGGTCTTGAAGAAAATTACTAAGAATAAATTTAAGTATGCGTTTAATAATAAATTAAACATACTACTCAAATTTGTTAATAAATTTAAGAACAAAAAGTGCAAAATAGAAAAATGAAAGTTTACCTTCAAAGCTTTCGTTCATTGCCTTTCGTTCACGCTAGACCCCAACGTAGAAGTCCTCCCAAGCGCGTTGACACCACAACTGGAAGTTGGGAGTTCTTGATTCTCTTGCCAGAAGAGAATGAAGAAGAAAACACACCAAGTGTGTTAGGAGAGAGGGCGGCCGGCTAGGGTTATATGAAGGAGATAATTTTTTTCTTTTGTTATGTTATGATTAATTATTCCAAATAATTAACCCTTGCATATATATATATATATATATATATATATATATATATATATATATATACATGGAACATGCGTCTAGGTTCATTTTAATGCGCACAAGGTAATATATTCTTTATTTCAGATAAAGAATGACTAACAAGGCACTTTCCAAAAGTGAAAATTGCTAGTCAATTATTCCTTCCTACAAATTTTCAAGTGTGCTTTAATTAGGGGTGATGGTCATTTTTTATGAATAAAATACTAGGCCTACTTGATTTTAATTAAATCCAATTTAATTGAAATCCAACTAATTAAGCCCATCATGCTTTAAATCCAATTAAATGCATGAGCCCAAATAGTATTTATTAATTTAATAAGTCCAACTTAAGGACAACTTAATCCCATGCTCATTGAAAGGAATCCACATTTTGAGTTTACCATCTTGAATCTCTTCAATACTTTCTCAATGTACGAGGATTGGGTTAATCCTAACATCCTTCTAGATCTACCTATATCTTGCTGCCAAGGGTAGGAAGCCTCGTCTACATCCTTCATGGAAAATTGTGTGGAGAGACATGCTTTAATTTCACCTAACATCTCGACATCATTGCTATTGAGCAAGATGTCATCGACATAAAGCACAATGTACGTAACCGAGCTCCCACTGATCTTCTTATATATACAAGGAGCATGCTCATTCTTGATGAAACCATAACCCCGTATGACTGTTGAAATGGGTGACCAAAAGCCAATTGGATTGGCTATTTTTCATTAGACAATCTTTATCAAATAATATTAGATTGATGAATATGGTAAGAATTCATAAAGAAGACAATGTGTTTCGTTGTGCTTACTAGTGATATTGAATAGGATTTTTAATGTCAAACGAAATGCCCACGGACCGAAAGGTTAACCCCGTGGAGTTGGGCTGCGCATAGGTTTGGCAGCTATGAAACCAACTCCTGAGAGTTAGTTTGAAACGTTCCAAGTTTAGGACCTCGAGACTGGGCATCGAGTGTCCTATGGAGAATTGCACTAAGTACTGCAGTTTTAATGGATTAGTTGGCAACGTAGTGAACTGACTGAAGTGACTCGCAAGAATCGTCATATGGAAGTCTCTTAAGGCTTGGTCGGTATGATTGGGATTTCTGATTCTAATAGTACGGGAATTAGTCCTCTGATTTAAGAAATCATGGTAGTCACGTGCATACAAAGACTATATCTTGGATATGGCGAGCGGTGGCTGAGTCATGAGGCATGGTCGTCATAAGCCTTATCCAGTGCAGTTGGAGTATGTAGCGAGGATAGTGGATTCCAAGAGAGGATCTGTCCCCTGTCATTATATGACAGAGAGTTCTCCCATGCACCTTGAGATGGTTTAGACTCTAAAGTTTTTGGCCAAAGTGATTGATCGATCAGGGATATGTTTCCTAGATTAGATCAATAGAGTAAACGCATCTCGAGTGTTAAGCATAGTTGTCTACTCAAAGATGGGAACCGATACCCAATTCCATGCCCTAAACTATGGCCAAGAGACGGTTGACAGTAGGACCATACTTGTATAGATTCAGAGCCTAAATATTCATGCCAACATTCACCTAGTCTCTAGTGCGATGGGTTGTTGCTAGACGCCACCTATGGTAACGGGCTATTTCGATTATGGATAATTAAAAATAATTAATTAAATTAGATTTAATTAATTGTATTGGTCACACATGCCCAAGTCTAACGGAGGGTTGACCTAAGGAGTCACACCCTATCACTATAGTGGGATGGAATAAATTTGGAATTAATTCTAAAAGAGTCGGATTAATTTAATTGAATTAAATTAATCTTTGGAGAGAATAAATAATTGGATCATTATTTAGATCAATCTACTGGATGGATGACTTGAAATTTAATTAATTGGATTAATTAGAATTTCAAGTTAGGTAGTAAAATTAATTAGATAATTTTGCTTGGTCCAATTTATAAATTGAATTTATTAGATGAAAGAAAGAGCATGGGCTTGGATCTTTTAAGTTGAATAAAAGATAAGGAGTTTAATTTTTTGCTTATGATTAAATTAGATTTAATATAAGTCCATGAAACGTGGGCTTGATTTTATTGAGTTCGGTCCATTAAATACAAGCGCAAGGACTTGGTTGGACCTTGGCTAAGTCAAGGAGGACAATTTTTTAAGGTTCTTTGGCTGATTTAGGAGGCTAATTTCGTGTATAAGGGGTGGCTAGGTTTAGAATAGTTGTTTTGGAGCCTAACTAGGTTAGGAGTCCTTGTATGTGTGTGACTAGGTCATATATATACCTTCATTAAAACCTAGCCACACACACAACATACTAGCCTCTCCAAATCGCAAAACTTCGTGCCTCTCTCTCTCTCTCTTTTCTCCATCTTCAAGTTTTTCATTTGCTCCTAGATATCAAAGAAAAACGAAAGAGATCAAAACACGTTAATTCATAGCAATTGTTCTGTTCTCCATCTCTTCTGTGGAGATTTTGCTAGTATGAAATTTCCACATCCTTTATTGTGTTGTGTCATTCTTGGGAGGGTCAATATCGAGATCTCGTTATGGACGGATCCGAAAATGAAAATGGAGAGGAGACAATGCTTGTAGCCATACTAGAAAAAGGACAACGGTAAATTCCTATTTACGTTTTGCATCTTGTTTTTTCTCGTATTAAATCTTGGCCTATGTGTTTATTTAATACACCCGAACGCCCAGGAAAGATCAAGGGTACGCCCCTTGATCGGGATTTATTTATTGCTTTATTCGCATGTTTCATCACTTTTCAATTTTTCGTGCTTCCGCCGCGCTTCCCGTGTTGATCCGCTTCCTTCAAGTGGTATTAGAGCCCGGTTCGGTGTACAGGCCTAGAATCTAACGTGTATTACGTGTTTCAACATGTTTAAATATTTTTAATCGGCTTTGGAAACATGTTTTTTGGAGTTTAATTGCATATCTAGATCTAGGGTTTATGCATTTAATTTTGCTTTTAATTTGGTCATAAGAAATTTTTTGAAACTTGGGATTTCTGAAAAATTGATTATTTTCTTGTTGTTTCAGAAATTTCAGGAAAAAGTTTCAGAAAAATCGAAAAAAAACGAGCAATGACCGACACAGCCGGCCGCCTGGACCGTTTTCTCTTATTTTTTATTTTTTATTTTTTTTAATTTTTCTGCATATTTTCTAAAATGGTTAATTTTGGTGAATTTAATTTTTTTTGGTTGAGATTTGGTATTTTTCAAAGATTAAATTACTAAAATTAGTTTGAATAGGTTTTCAAACAAGAATTAATTTTTACATAGGTTGCACTTATATCCATTATTAAGTTGCATTATTTCACATATAAATTCTTGAGATTTGATGTGTAATTATTTTATGATATTGGATATCATTTCTATATAATGCACGGTTTACGTGAAGGAAGCGGATCGGCCCGAAAAGTGCGGTGAAAAATAAAAAAAAATTGATTTAACATGAATGTAAAGCAATAAATAAATCCGATCAAGGGGTGTACTCTTGATCTTTCCTGGGCGTTCGGTGTGTAAAATAATACATAGGCCAAGAATAATACGAGAAAGAACATAATTTACCTTTTTGTCGTTTTCTCGTACGACTACAAGCATTGATCTATTTTTCAACTCGATTCTTCTCCACAAGGTTTCATCATTGAAATCCTCTAAATCCGTCCACTATAATCACGTGGATCTCTCCTTTTCTTGTGCTAGCAAGATAAAGAAAGGGAAGGAAGAAATCAACAATATGTTATTAGTTAACGGCGTTGATTTCTCTTCGTTCCTTCTTTGATTCGATGAACCAAAGAAACGAAGAAGGAGAGGAGCATTTTGGTAGAGAAAACCAAGAAGAAATCTGATTTTGGGAGTGCAAAATTCTTGGGTTAGGGTTCCTAAGGATGGGAAAGTGTGTTAGTATTTTTGACCTAGTCACAACACCACACTAGATGAGGCCTATCTCTTCCAAACTCTCTCCTCTCTTTTCCTTGAAACCCTTGCCGTTTTTTCTATATCAAAATATGCTGAAAATTTTCGTGCACCTCAAGTCCCATAACCAACCAACTCTTCCTTTAACTTATACAAAGTCAAAACGGGTCATGGGCTTGGTCTAAAGTAGACTAGGCTCTAATAAATTAAGCCCATGTCCAATGGATCTAAATTAATTCCAATTTAATCTTTAAGTCCATCACTTTAATTCTTTTAATCAAATTAAAAGACCCAAGCCCATTCTCTCATTTAATTTATGAATCCAATCCATAAATTAAATCAAGCAAATTAAATTAATCCAATTAATTCAAAAGGTTTAAAGCCCAAAATTAATTAATCCAATTAATTAATCTTGGGAAAATCCAACTCATGGATTTATTTATAAATGATCTAATCATTTATCCTCTCCAAAAAAATTAATTTAATCCAATTAAATTAATCTCTTCCTTTCGGAATTAATTCTAAACTAATTCCATCACATGTCGGTGATTAGAGTGTGACTCTTTAGGTTCACCCTCAACTAGACTTTGGCGTGTGTGACCAACACAATTAATTAAATCTAATTTAATTAATTATTTCTAATTATGCCATAATTAGAAATCACCCGTTACCATGGGTGGCCGTCTAGCAACAGTCTATGGTACTAGAGACTAGGTGAATGTTGGCGCGAACATTTAGGCTCCGAATCCGTACGAGTACGGTCCTACTGTCAAATTTCTCCTGGCCTTAATCTAGGGCATGGAATTGGGTATCGGTTCCCATTCTTGACTAGGCAACTATGCTTAACACTCGAGATGCGTTTACTCTACTGATCCGATCTAGGAAACCTATCCATGATCGATCAATTGCTTTGGCCAAAGACTTTTAGAATCTAAACCACCTCAAGGTGCATTGGAGAACTCTCTGTCATATAATGACAAGGGACAGATCGTTTCTTGGAATTCACCGTCCTCTCTACATACTCCGACTGCACTGGATAAGGTTTATGATGACTATGCCTCACGACACAGCCACCGCTCGCCATATCCAAGATACAGTCTTCGTATGCACGTGACTGCCATGATTCCTCAAGTCAGAGGATTAATTCTCGTACTATCGGAATCGGGAATCTCAATCATACCGACCAAGCCTTAAGAGGTTCCATATGATGATTCCCGCGAGTCACTTCAGTCAGGTGACTACCTTGCCAGTTAACCCACTAAAATTGCACAGACGACTTACGTCTCCTGCCGACGAAACACGACTGCAATACTTAGTACAAGTCTCTATAGAACCCTCGATGACCAATCTCAAGGTCCTTGACTTGGAACGTTCCAGACCGACCCTTAGCAGTTGGTTTCATAGCTGCCAAACTTATGCGCAGCCCAACTCCAAAGGTTAAGACCTACCTGTGGGTCAAGTTTCGTCAGATTCGGAGACAGTTTTTATTTCAGCTATTTTACACGGTTTTATTAAAGAAAGTTTGCTACCTATTTTATTAACTTGTAGTTATTATTTCACATAGCAAATTTACCACGCACTATATGGTAAGACCTACCTCTGGGTCAAGTTTCGTCAGATTCGGAGACAGTTTTTATTTCAGCGATTGTTGCACGGTTTTATTAAAGAAAGTTTGCTTACCTATTTTACTAACTTGTAGTTATTATTTCACTTAGCAAATTTACCACGCACTATTATGGTTAAGACCTACCTCTGGGTCAAGTTTCGTCAGATTCGGAGACAGTTTTTATTTCAGCGTTTTGCACGGTTTTTAAAGAATTTGCTTACTTTACTAACTTGTAGTTATTATTTCACTTAGCAAATTTACCACGCACTATTATGGGTTAAGACCTACCTCTGGTCAAGTTTCGTCAGATTCGGAGACAGTTTTTATTTCAGCGTTTTGCACGGTTTTATTAAAGAAAGTTTGCTTACCTATTTTACTAACTTGTAGTTATTATTTCACTTAGCAAATTTACCACGCACTATTATGGGTTAAGACCTACCTCTGGGTCAAGTTTCGTCAGATTCGGAGACAGTTTTTATTTCAGCTTTGCACGGTTTTATAAAAGAAGTTTGCTTCCTATTTTACTAACTTGTAGTTATTATTTCACTTAGCAAATTTACCACGCACTATTATGGGTTAAGACCTACCTCTGGGTCAAGTTTCGTCAGATTCGGAGACAGTTTTTATTTCAGCGTGCACGGTTTTATTAAAGAAAGTTTGCTTCCGTATTTTACTAACTTGTAGTTATTATTTCACATAGCAAATTTACCACGCACTATTATGGGTTACCTACCTCTGGGTCAAGTTTCGTCAGATTCGGAGACAGTTTTTATTTCAGCGTTTTGCACGGTTTTATTAAAGAAAGTTGCTTACCTATTTTACTAACTTGTAGTTATTATTTCACTTAGCAAATTTACCACGCACTATTATGGTTAAGACCTACCTCTGGGTCAAGTTTCGTCAGATTCGGAGACAGTTTTTATTTCAGCATTTTGCACGGTTTTTTTAAAGAAAGTTTGCTTCCTATTTACTAATTGTAGTTATTATTTCACATAGCAAATTTACCACGCACTATTATGGTTAAGACCTACCTCTGGGTCAAGTTTCGTCAGATTCGGAGACAGTTTTTATTTCAGCGTTTTGCACGGTTTTATTAAAGAAGTTTGCTTACCTATTTTACTAACTTAGTTATTATTTCACTTAGCAAATTTACCACACTATTATGGGTTAAGACCTACCTCTGGGTCAAGTTTCGTCAGATTCGGAGAGTTTTTTAGCTATTTTGCACGGTTTTTAAAGAAAGTTTGCTTCCGTATTTTACTAATTGTAGTTATTATTTCACATAGCAAATTTACCACGCACTATTATGGTTAAGACCTACCTCTGGTCAAGTTTCGTCAGATTCGGAGACAGTTTTTATTTCAGCGATTTTGCACGGTTTTATTAAAGAAAGTTTGCTTACCTATTTTACTAACTTGTAGTTATTTATTCACATAGCAAATTTACCACGCACTATTATGGGTTAAGACCTACTCTGGTCAAGTTTCGTCAGATTCGAGACAGTTTTTATTTCAGCGTTTTGCACGGTTTTATTAAAGAAGTTTGCTTTCGTATTTTACTAACTTGTAGTTATTATTTCACATAGCAAATTTACCACGCACTATTATGGTTTAAGACCTACCTCTGGTCAAGTTTCGTCAGATTCGGAGATAGTTTTTATTTCAGCTTTTGCACGGTTTTATTAAAGAAAGTTTGCTTACCTATTTTACTAACTTGTAGTTATTATTTCACTTAGCAAATTTACCACGCACTATTATGGGTTAAGACCTACCTCTGGTCAAGTTTCGTCAGATTCGGAGACAGTTTTTATTTCAGCGTTTTGCACGGTTTTATTAAAGAAAGTTTGCTTTCGTATTTTACTAACTTGTAGTTATTATTTCACATAGCAAATTTACCACGCACTATTATGGGTTAAGACCTACCTCTGGGTCAAGTTTCGTCAGATTCGGAGACAGTTTTTATTTCAGCGTTTTGCACGGTTTTATTAAAGAAAGTTTGCTTATTTTACTAACTTGTAGTTATTATTTCACTTAGCAAATTTACCACGCACTATTATTGGTTAAGACCTACCTCTGGGTCAAGTTTCGTCAGATTCGGAGACAGTTTTTATTTCAGCGATTTTGCACGGTTTTATTAAAGAAAGTTTGCTTACCTATTTTAATTGTAGTTATTATTTCACTTAGCAAATTTACCACGCACTATTATGGGTTAAGACCTACCTCTGGGTCAAGTTTCGTCAGATTCGGATTTTTTGCACGGTTTTATTAAAGAAAGTTTGCTTCGTATTTTACTAACTTGTAGTTATTATTTCACATAGCAAATTTACCACGCACTATTATGGTTAAGACCTACCTCTGGGTCAAGTTTCGTCAGATTCGGAGACAGTTTTTATTTCAGCGATTTTGCACGGTTTTATTAAAGAAAGTTTGCTTCCATTTTACTAACTTGTAGTTATTATTTCACATAGCAAATTTACCACATTATGGTTTAGACCTACCTCTGGGTCAGACAGTTTTTATTTCAGCGATTGACGGTTTTATTAAAGAAAGTTTGCTTTCCTATTTTACTAACTTGTAGTTATTATTTCACATAGCAAATTTACCACGCACTATTATGGGTTAGACCTACCTCTGGGTCAAGTTTCGTCAGATTCGGAGACAGTTTTTATTTCAGCGATTTTGCACGGTTTTATTAAAGAAAGTTTGCTTCCGTATTTTACTAATTGTAGTTATTATTTCACATAGCAAATTTACCACGCACTATTATGGGTTAAGACCTACCTGGGTCAAGTTTCGTCAGATTCGGAGACAGTTTTTATTTCAGCTTGTGCACGGTTTTATTAAAGAAAGTTTGCTTACCTATTTTACTAACTTGTAGTTATTATTTCACTTAGCAAATTTACCACGCACTATTATGGGTTAAGACCTACCTCTGGGTCAAGTTTCGTCAGATTCGAGACAGTTTTTATTTCAGCGTTTGCACGGTTTTATTAAAGAAAGTTTGCTTCCGTATTTTACTAACTTGTAGTTATTATTTCACATAGCAAATTTACCACGCACTATTATGGGTTAAGACCTACCTCTGGTCAAGTTTCGTCAGATTCGGAGACAGTTTTTATTTCAGCGTTTTGCACGGTTTTATTAAAGAATGTTTGCTTACCATTTTACTAACTTGTAGTTATTATTTCACATAGCAAATTTACCACGCACTATTATGGTTAAGACCTACTCTGGGTCAGACAGTTTTATTTCAGCATTTTTAACGGTTTTATTAAAGAAAGTTTGCTTACTTATTTTACTAACTTGTAGTTATTATTTTACTTAGCAAATTTACCACGGAGTATTATGGGTTAAGACCTACCTCTGGGTCAGGTTTCGTCAGATTCGGAGACAGTTTTTATTCAGACGATTTTGCACGGTTTTATAAAAGAAAGTTGCTTCGTATT
>JACGWL010000288.1:0-44156 GCA_034509725.1 Sesamum angolense
TCAAGTATTTAACCCATTACACACATTATGGGCTTGTATCTCTCTTATATCTTCTTTTCCTTCGTAGGCTCCGTCCTTCGAGCCTCTTATCCATGGATCTCCGTGGGCCAACCCATGGCCTCCTCCATGGGCCTCCATCGTCTGGGCTTGCTCTTTACAATTATTAAAATTAAGTAAAATCCTCTCCACCTATTCTACTCTCATTACAACTTAAAAAGAAACCCCAATCATTAGTTGGGGGAGTACATTAATAGGGAGAAAGCAAGCCTTAAACGTATTAGGCTAAAAACGAAGAGAAAAGGAAAATAAGAGGCACGCAGGCCCCAACCCAACATAAAATAAACCATACACATGATCCAATAGACTTCGTGATCATCCATGTTAATCCAATTAACAAAATAACACATTTATTGCCAAAATAAACATGCACCCAAAATATAATGCAAAACATGCATTATAATTAATGAAGTCCAATATCATAAATTAATTACACATCAAATCTCAGAAACTTATATGTAAAATAATGCAACTTAATAATGGACATAAGTGCAATCCATGCAAAAATTAATTCTTGTTTGAAAACCCATTCAAATTAATTTTAGTAATTTAATCTTGGAAATACCAAATCTCAACCAAAAAATTAAATTCACAAAATTAACTATTTCAGAAAAATATGCATAAAAATCAGAAAAAATAAAAAATGAAAAATTTTGGAAAAATTAGAAAAAATTAGGTCAGACGGCCGGTCGCTAGTAGGCGCGCGCGCGCTGTGCCTGCCGCGCGCGCAGGGCCCTCGCCCGCGTGCGTGCGCCTGCCCGATGGCCGGCAGCGTCGGCCGCTGCTTGTTTTTTTTTTCTCGATTTTTTGAAACTTTTTTTCTGCAATTTCTGAAACAACAAGAAAATTATCAATTTTCAGAAATTCCAAATTTCAATAAAAAATCTCATGTCCAAAATTAAATGCAAAATAAAACACATAAACCCTATATCTAAATATGCAATTAAAATCCAAAAAATCATGCTTCCAAAGCCGATTAAAAACATGTAAACATGCTGAAACATGTAATACACGTTAGATTCTAGGCCTATACACCGAACCGGGCTCTGAAACCACTTGAAGGAAGCAGATCGGCCCGGGAAGCGCGAATAATCGAAAAAATGGTAAAACGTGCGATAATTAATGTAATCAATTCTGATCAAGGGGTGTACCCTTGATCTTTCCGGGCGTTCAGTGTATTAAAAATAAAAACATAGGCCAAGAAATCACGAGAAAAACAAGGAGCGAAAACTATAAATGGAGTTTTACCTTTGTCGTTTTTTCTCGTACGGTTACTAGCGTTGTCTCCTCTCGTGTTCGTTTTCAGATCCGTCCACGACGAGACCTTGATCTTGAGATCCTCCCAAGAATAACACACACCACTAAAGGATGTGGAGATTTCGTGCTAGCAAAATCTCCACAGAAGAGATGGAGATCAAAACAACGCTTTGAATTAACGTGTTTTGATCTCTCTTTCGTTTTTCCTTTTGATCTCTAAGACCAAATGAAAAACTGATATGGAGAACATGGGAGAGAGAGAGAGGCACGAAATTTGTGAGGTTTTGAGAGGCTAGTATGTGTTGTGTGTGTGGGTAGGGTTTAATGAAGGTATATATATGACCTAGTCATACACATACTAGGAGTCCTAACCTAGTTAGGTTCCAAAACAACCATCCTAACCCTAGCCACCCTTAAGCACGAATTTTGGCTTCTAAATCAGCCAAAGACCTTCCAAAAATGTCCTCCTTGACTTAGCCAAGGTCCAACCAAGGCCTTGGGCTTGTATTTAATGAATCGGGCTCGATAGGATCAAGCCGACGTCTTGTGGAGTTATATTAAATCTAATTTAATCATAAGCCCAACATTAAATTCCTTCTTTTAATCTAATTAAAAGATTCAAGCCCATGCTCTCTCTTTCAATTTATAAATCCAATTTAGAAATTGGACCAAGCCCAATAAAATTAATCCAATTAATTTTACTAGCTAACTTGAAATTCTAATTAATCCAATTAATTTAATTTCAAATCATCCATCCAATGGATTGGTATAAATAAATGATCCAATCATTTATTCTCTCCAAAGATTAATTTAATTCAATTAAATTAATTTGACTCTTCTAGAATTAATTCCAAATTAATTCTATCCCATATATGGTAGGGTGTGACTCTTTAGGTTCACCCTTCAGCTAGACTTGGGCATGTGTAACCAACACAATTAATTAAATCTAATTTAATTAATTATTTTCGATTATCCATAATCGAAAATGGCCCGTTACCATGGGTGGTTGTCTAGCAACAGTCCATGGCACTAGAGACTAGGTGAATGCTGGCGTGAACATTTAGGCTCCGAATCCATACGAGTACGGTTCTACTATCAACCGTCTCGTGGCCTTAGTCTAAGGCATGGAATAGGGTGTCGGTTCCCATCCTTGACTAGGCAACTATGTTTAACACTCGAGATGCGTTTACTCTACTGATCCGATCTAGGAAACATATCCCTGATCGATCAATCGCTTTGGCCAATGACTTTTTAGAGTCTAAAAATCTCAAGGTGCATAGGAGAACTCTCTGTCATATAATGACAGGGGATAGATCCTCTCTTGGAATCCACCGTCCTCGCTACATACTCTGAGTGTACTGGATAAGGCTTATGATGACCGTGCCTCATGACACAGCTACCGCTCCCATATCCAAGATACAGTCATCGTATGCACGTGACTGCCATGATTCTCAAGTCAGGGGACTAATTCTCTTACTATCAAAACCGGAATCCCAGTCATACCGACCAAGCGTTAAGAGGCTTTCATATGATGATTCTCGCGAGTCACTTCAGTCAGTTGACTACCTTGCCAACTAACCCACTAAAACTGCACAGACGACCTACGTCTCCTGCCGACGAAACACGGCTGCAGTACTTAGTGCAAGTCTCCGTAGGATCCTCGATGCCCAATCTCGAGGTCCTCGACTTGGAACGTTCCAAACCGACCCTTAGGAGTTGGTTTCATAGCTGCCAACTTATGCGCAGCCCAACTTCACGGGTTAACCTTTCGATCCGTGGGCATTTCGTGGTGATATTGAAACCTCGTTCAATATCAGTGGTAAGCACAATGAAACATATTGCCATCTTGATGAATTCTTACCATATTCACCAATCTAATAATATTTAATAAAGATTGTCGAATGGAAAACAGCCAATCCAATTGGCTTTTGGTCACCCATTCCAACATGCATCACGCAGGACACGGCTGTCAGCCGCACTACCTTCCCAACTGCTGAGGATATAGATGAATTGTAGACACCCAGGACATTGACCGCCACTTGGCCCTTTCGTGTGCGATAACGTCTTTTTTCATGCTCCGGTACTCGTACATCAATGAATGTACCATCCAAAGCACCTAAACAACCCTGGAATAATTTCAAATAGTAGGGTGTTAAAGAGAGACCTTTGCATAAATATCGCTAGAAGAAATTGATTAGGTGAACAGGGATTTACAGTACCTTAAACCACTTCCAACGTGGGTCCAGATAGTCCTCGATAATGGGGTCGGCCAAGCTAGGAGAACCACATGCAACTTACAGACAGCATGGAACACGGAATGAAAATGCTTGCTTACCGTGCGGCCGGACCTCATGAAGTCATGCTTCACGATGCAATTCTTTTTGTGGTGGGAAATAACACTGATACATTTTTAGTTGACTTAGCCCAACCAAATTGTTCCAACATGTAACACAAAGCCGAAGCATTACGGTCTATACGGAGGTTTCGAAGACAAGAATCATTGCTTAAGGATACTAATCTATGAAGGTTTCTTACTTGATCAGGTATCCTAGTATTAAGGCTATAACGCCAACATTGAACATTTTCTTGCCGACGACTTTTGGACCTAATGTACTAAATGACGTTAACCAAAATCAACAGTGCAACAGATAGCTCATCTATTATCTGTTGGATAGCAATCAAAGCTAAAATTCTACATCTGCGTCTACGTCTGCGTTTGTGTCTCATCCTAATTGGGCCAACACACTTCAATTTGTTTACACAATTTATGTTGCTGGGGTTAGAATGAATCATACAAGTGAGCATGAAAAATATCATTTTCAATGTGAAGCACAAACATTGACGAAATGAGTGGATAGACAAAGTTCCCACTAAATAAAATTATCCAAATGCTCTACAAAGATACTAGAACCATACACATGCTCATGAGTGCAAAGAAACTGAAGCCATAACGACCCGTATTTAAACTACAATTCCTCAGATTGTTAGGAGTGTGAGTCGTCCAAAGTAATCACATATAGAAGATAGTATGGGATAAGGATATTTGCTAAGTTAATAACAGATTGAAACCACAAATGCAATGATCTGTACAGACCAGGATTATTGCAAGAATAAAATAAAATAGTTGAAAAATGCATAGAAAAATATTTTCAGCAGGGTCTTTACTTTTTTTCAAGAAATAGTTCAAGGGATTAAGAGTATTCACCTTGTTAAATCGGAGCACTCCAAAATGACAGAAGATACAACTCGAATTAGACACCACAACTGCAAAACGACGGAGAGAAGAGTCAAGTTCAAATCTTTCAAAATAGTTGGTTGATCTAACAATGTTAACTTGTTGGTATATATTTGAGTTTTCTTCAAGAAAGGCTAACTTACATCTTCAATAGAGAGTAATATTTTTTTAGATGTGGTTCAACAAAGAGTAATTGTTGAAGAAGAGGTAGGTGAGTTTAAGTGAGGGAGAAGGAGACAACATTGTCAGAGATATTAATTACAATCTGCAAACATATATGTAAAAAATCTTTTAAATGGGGGTAAATTTGTAAAATAAATGGAAAAAAGAAGGTTAAATGTGGAAATTCACTTTGGATAGCCGATTAAGGCGGGAGCCCAGATACAAATCCCGGTGGGCTCTGCGGGACCTAAATCTTGGTGCTAAACCAAATCTATAGTGGGTCATGCACAATTATACAGGGCCACGCTAAAATAGAGTAAACAACCCATTGACCAAGATAACACGAAAAATCCAACCCAATACTCATCAGTAAACATGGCCTCAAAGTATAGTCACGTTTGGACTAGATGACAAGCATGGTAGCTTGAAAGGATTTCAAGTAGACACCCCATTTTAAAATTTGAATGTGGGATGACTTTAAAAAGTCGATCTTGGAAAGTAGTTTGGATCGAAAAACCGCATCCACGGTGCCTAGCACGACCGAGTCAACTGTAACCTTAGAGGCTAATGACAAGGCTAAGGCAAGAGCCTTTTGGGCCGAGATCTCATTATAAGATCCACGAAAATTTTTAGACAATCATCTGCAGGCAGCAATAGTGAAGAAAATACACGGTTGGACCGTGTAGATCCAACAAAAAATAAAGTAGACCTACTAAACCGTGCTGGTATCGTAGATTGCTCATACTCAGAAGGTTCTAAGGGACATGGGTAATTGGCTCAATGGTCAAGTGGGAAATTGTTGGAATGGATGACCAAAAGCCAATTAGATTGATTGTTTGACATTCGCCAATCTTTATCAAATAATATTAGACTGATGAATACGGTAGGAATTCATCAAGTTGATAGTCAGTTTTCGTTGTGCTTACCACAAACATTGAATGAGATTTCAACATCATAGCGAAACACCCACAGGCCAAAAGAATAAACCCATGGAGTTGGGATGCCCATAGGTTTAGCGGCTATGAAACCAACTCTTGAAGGTCGATTTGAAACATTCCAAGTCGAGGACCTCGATTATACATCGAGAGTCCTATACAGACTTGCACTAAGTACTACAGCCGTGTTTCGTCGGCATAAGACGTATGTCGTCTGTGCTATTTTAGTGGGTTAGTTGTCCAAGTAATCGACTGACTAAATTGACTTGCGGGAATCGTCATATGGAAGCCTTATAAGACTTGGTTGGTATGACTGGAATTTTCGATTCTGATAGTACAGGATTAGTCCTCGGACTTAAGGAATCATGGCAGTCATGTGCATACGAAGAATGTATCTTGTATATGGCAAGAGGTGGTTGTGTCATGAGGCATGATCATCATAAGCCTTATCCAGTGCAGTCGGAGTATGTAGTGAGGACGGTGGATTTCAAGAAAGAATCTGTCCCCTGTCAGTATTGTGACAACGAGATCTCCTATGCGCTCTGAGATGGTTTAGACTCTCCAAGTTTATGGTCATAGAAATTGATCGAGTGGGAAGGGATTTCTTACAATGATTAGTAGAGTAAAGGCATCTCGAGAATGAAGCATAGATGCCTAGTTAAAGATGGGAACCGACGCCCAATTCCATGCCCTATACTAAAGCCGGGAGACGGTTGACAACAGGACCATATCCGTATGAAATTGGAGCCTTAATGTTCATGACACTATTCGCCTAGTCTCTAGTGCCATGGACTGTTGCTAGACGGCCACCTATGGTAACGGGTTGTTTCTGGTTATGGGATAATAAAAAATAATTAATTAAATTGGATTTAATTAATTATTGGTAGCACGCCCAAGTCTAGCTGAGGGTGAACCTAAAGAGTCACACACAAATCACGAAAGGTAGCACGCCCAAGTCTAGTTGAGGGTGAACCTAAAGAGTCACATAAAAATCACAAAAGGTGGGGAAATAATTTGGAATTAATTTCGGAAGAGGTGAATTAATTTAATTAGATTAAATTAATTCTTGGAGAGTATAAATGATTGGATCATTTATGAGGAATAATCCATTAGATGGATAGTTCAAAATTTAATTAATTGGATTAATTGAATTTTGGACTTGGCCTTTGTTAAATTGATTGGATTAATTTAAAAGAGGCTTGGGGTAATTAATTAGTAGGTTGGATCCATTAATTAATTAGTAAATGGACCTATCTAATTAGTGCATTGGATTCATTAATTAATAATGGGCTAGAAATAATTAGTTGGACTAGTTATGCTTGGTTGGACTTAATTAATTAAGTGGATTGAATTTATTTAAGTAATTAAGTATCTTTCGGACTTGTAAATATTTGATTAGATTAAATATTTACTTGGACTTTCTTTGTTGGGCATTTTATTTAATTGAATTAAATATTAAGTCCAACAGGAATGGTGTATGGGCTCAATTTGACTCGTTGAACGAGCAAATTGAATTCGGTCCAAAATGTATCAAGCTCTAGCCCATGTTGACTTTTGGTAGGTAAAAAATAACTGAAATTTGATTAAAAATAATCAACAATTTTTGTGCAAAAGGTGTGTGAAAAATGGGAGAGGAGTTTTGGGAAGTGGTTAAGAAAGATGTAGAAGTTGGAAGACTAGGTCTCCTTCCATATCTCAACCTTTTCATTCCAACTCTCCAACACACAAATCTTAGCCGATTTTTGTTGTTTGACACACAAATATTTTGTGCGCTCTCTTCCCAAGAATCAGCAAAATATTCTTCTCCTCCCTCTATTGAAGTTCTTCTTGATTTAGAACCAAGTCAAGAACAAAAAAGATAGAAATACACTAATTCATAATGTGATTTCGATTCCTCTTCCCACGGATATAATACTTGCTAGCACAAGGATAAATCCAACCTTTTAGTATGGTGTGGATGATATTAGAGGGCTCCTATGTTGGAGCCTTGCATGGACGAACACTCGAGAGGAGATCTACCGAATTGCCGATTGGAGGAGAAAAACGAAAGGTAATGTTGTTTAGTTTATGTTTTCATTTTTATTAATTTTATTAGCCTTTTGCATGATTAGATTTGCAATAATTACACCAAATGCCCGAGAAAAGATCAAGGGTACACCCCTTGATCGGGATTTGTTTCTTTTATTTTACCGTTAATTTTGATTTTTCGGGCTTTCTCTGCGCTTCCCTGCCGATCCAGTTCCTTCAATAATGTTTTCAATTATTATTGGATAATTTTGATTACATATTTTGATCAATAAAGTCTTTTATTTGATATTTAATGAAATTCATGTCTGTTGGGTAAAACATATACTATCTCATAATTAGATTACGAATATTCAAATAAAGAATAAAATGATATTCAAAGAGCCCAAGCTTACAGTCCTGGTAGGTCAATCTATTCTAGTTAAGGAATAGAAAAATTGATGGGTTCAAAGAGCACTAAAAATAGGTGATTTGGATCCATTAGCTTTCAAAACCTTAATGAGAAGGAGAAAGATTGAAAAAACTCTTTTATAGGACAAAATAAGCTTACCATTTACACATTGGATCGGATTCACGGTGATATCTGTAGGTCATCTAAATACACAATATCAGTATGGGGGTTCACAAGACTAATTTTGTTTGATGAGGTTCAAAGAATTAGACTCGGAGTGTGAACCAAACTGATTGCCTTTCGATTGGACCAAGAGGTGTGTATTTAGTGAGAGTTTTTTAATATAAAAAATGAGAATGTGATTCTCACTCGGTGAAGTTCTTCCTGAAAGGATCACGGTTGACCGGTCTCTGATAAGGAAGAAATCAAACTAAGTTGGACTTCTTTTGATCGGTGTTCCACTGAAATAAAATTGGCCCTTATTGTATGATGAAATTCTCATCCTACAAAGTACTTAAGTTGATAGGATGATCGTATATACGTCAAGAAAATAGTGGAAGTAAGTTTTCATACAACTTCTCAAAAGCATCATTCGTAATCAAATAACATCCCTAATTGACCATATTCCAGTCCTTATTTGTCTATGGAATTGGATTTTAATCCAAAAGGACAGAAGGAAGAGCGATGTTGGACATCATTCAGAATCAATGGCTTGGAGCCTAAGGATTCACTAGGAAGTTCAAACTAGGTTTGACTAAATACAATATTCAATTTATTAAAGGAACATACTAAGTATGATTATAAAATGAGCCCAAGGTCAGTGGAAGTTGGTGTGAGTTCCAATGTAGTTAAGTGTATAAACGTCTTTTCATTTAGAATGAGGTTAAGATGTTTAGGAAACACTAAAATACTTATAAAACTATTCACGAAATTCTCTATAAAAGGAATTGGGTTCCTACATTAGGATCGAGTTGTTCAAGAATCAGTTGCAAGAGACTGTTGGGAAATCTCAAGTTATTCGATATTCAGTCATGATTGACTGATGAGAAAGCTCAGATGTTTAGGACATTCTATACGTCTGTGCCGAGGACAACACGAAAGTGTTGGTTTGGTGTGTTGGACTTGATGATGTGTATGCTTAGGGCATGAAACAAAGTATATCGGAAATACACCAATTGGCAGTAGACAATTATCAGGAGTAGTCTTTAGTACCTAAGGATTAAAGAAGTGTTTACGACATACGTTTGTGGAGTGTTGATTCTGGAAGGCTAAAGCGATACTAGCTTCCAGACTCATGTGAATAATGGATAAGTCCTCAAAGTATAGTCACATTCGAACTTGATGGTAGGCATGGTAGCTTGAAAGAATTTCAAGCAGACGCCCCATCTTAAAAGTTGAATGTGGGACGACTTTAACAAGTCGGTCTTGGAAAGTAGTTTGGATCAAAAAATCAAATCCATTGGATGGATGTAGTGCTTAGTACAGTCGAGGCAGTTGTAGCCTTGGAGGCGAACGACAAGGCTAAGGCGAGAGCTTTATGGGCCCGAGATCTCAACAAAAGATCCGCAAAAATTCTTAGATAACAACCATCTGCAAGCAACGATAGTGATGGAAATACATGGTTGGACCGTGTAGATCCAGCAGAAAAAAAAGTAGACCCACGAAAATGAGCGGGCATTATAGATTGCTCATGCTCAAAAAGTTCTGAGCAACATGCTTAATGGTCAAGTGGAGATTGTTGGAATGGATGACCAAAAGCCAATTGAATTGACTGTTTTCCATTCGACAATCTTTATCAAATAATACGGTAAGAGTTTATCAATATGACAACGTGTTTCATTGTGCTTACTACTGATATTGAACGGGATTTCAATATCACAATGAAATGCCCACGGAGCGAAGGTTAAACCCGTGGAGTTGGGCTGTGCATTGGTTTGGAAGCTATGAAACCAACTCCTAAGGGTTGGTCTGAAATATTCCAAGTCGAGGACCTCAATTTGGGCCTCGAGAGTCGTAAGGAGACTTGCACTAAGTATTGCAGTCGTGTTTCGTTGGTAGGAGATGTAGGTCGACTATGTAGTTTTAGTGGGTTAGTTGGCAAGGTAGTTAATTGACTGAAGTGACTCACAAGAATCGTCATATGGAAGCCTCTTAAAGTTTGGTCGGTCTGACTAGGATTTTCGATTTCAATAGCACGAGAATTAGTCCTCTGACTTGTGGAATCATGATAGTCACGTGCAAACGAATACTGTATCTTAGATATGGTGAGTAGTGGTTGTGTCGTGAGGCATGGTCATCATAAGTCTTATCTAGTGTAGTAGGAGTATTTAGCGAGGACGGTGGATTCCATGAGAGGATCTATCCCCTGTCAGTGTATGACAGAGAGTTCTCCTATGCGCTCTAAGATGGTTTAGACTCTAAAAGTCTTTGGCCAAATCAGATCAGTACAGTAAATGCATCTCGAGTATTAGGCATAGTTGTCTAGCCAAGAATGAAAACTGACACCCAATTTCATGCTTTAGACTAAATCAGGAGATGGTTGATAATAGGACTGTACTCGTATGAATTCGGAGCCTAAATGTTCACGCCAACATTCACTTAGTCTCTAGTGCCATGGACCGTTGTTGGGTGGCCACCCATGGTAACGGGCGATTTCTGATTATGGAATAATTAGAAATTATTAATTAAATTGAATTTAATTAATTGTGTTGGTCACACACGCCCAAGTCTAGCTGAGGGTGAACCTAAAGAGTCACAGCCTACCACTATAATGGGATGGAATTAATTCTAGAATAGTCTGGATTAAATTAATCTTTGGAGAGAATAAATGATTGGATCATTTATTTAGATCAATCCATTGGATGGATGACTTGAAATTTAATTAATTGGATTAATTAGAATTTCAAGTTAGCTATTAAAATTAATTAGATCAATTTTATTAGGCTTGGTCCAATTTATAAATTGGATTTATAAATTGAAAGAGAGAGCATGGGCTTGGATCTTTTAATTAGATTAAAATATAAGGAGTTTAATATTGGGCTTATGATTAAATTGGATTTAATGTAAGTCTATGAGATGTGGACTTGATTTTATCGAGTCTGGTTCATTAAATACAAGCCCAAGGCCTTAGTCAGACCTTGGCCAAGTATAGGAGGACATTTTGGAGGGTGTTGGCTGGTTTTGGAAGCCTCAAATTCGTGCATGAGGAGTGGATAGGGTTAGGATGGTTGTTTTTGAACCTAACTATGTTAAGACTCCTTGTATGTATATGACTAAATCATATATATACCTTCATTAAACCATCGCCGCACATACAACACATGCTAGCCTCTCCAAACCTCAAAAATTCCGTGCCTCCCTCTCTCTCCCATGTTTCTCCATCTTCAAATTATTTATTTGGTCATAGAGAGGAAAAAAATTAAAGAGAGATCAAAACACATTAATTCATAGCGATTGTTTTAATCTCCATTTCTTATGTGGAGATTTTGCTAGCACGAAATCTCTACATCCTTTAGTGGTGGTGTGTCATTCTTGGGAGGATCTCAAGATCGAGATCTCGCCGTGGATGGATCCAGAAACGAAAATAGAGGTGAGACAATGCTTGTAGCCATACGAGAAAATAATGAAAGGTAAATTCGATTTACAATTCTTAGCTCTTTGTTTTTCTCGTATTATTCTTGGCCTATGTATATGTGTTTATTTTGTACACAAAACGTCCGAAAAAGATCAAGGGTACACTCCTGATCGGAATTAATTTGTTGAATTATTGCATGATCATATCATTTTTTTGATTTTTCACGCTTTCGCTGCTCTTTTCGGGCCGATCCGCTTCCTTCATTTATGAAATTCACCTTCACCCTAAAAAAAATTATTAAATGAGAGGTAAAAAGTCCTACACAATCCAATTTCACTTCCATCCAAAATTAGACCCACCCCAAACTCTCTTTTTTGACTTATAGATTTTAAATAACAAATTATGATTATTTTGCTCGGGTAATTCTAAGCTGATATTTGATAGAGCTCTTCAAATTATGATATACTACGAAACAAAAATGTCAATGTAAAATTTAAGAGAGAAGATGATTTTGAAATTATTTCGAATAATCAATGTATAAACTTTGAAGGTGGCAATTGTAAAGATGAATTGCAAAAAATCCTTATGTTTTCAAAATTTAGCTAAAAACTTCCTCTGTGTTTTTTTCAAATTATTGAATACTCTCTCCTTTCGTTAAATAAGTTTAATTTCATTATATTTTGTGCTAAATTACTTGTTATTCCCTTCTTATAACAATCATTAATTTCATTATTAAAAATGAATTGTCCAAATTTTTAGTAATTTTAAATATTTTTTTTATTTATATGGGCGGCGAAGCCATTGCCACCTAAATTGAGCAGTGTCAACATTGTTCTGAGCATTGTTGTTGTTGCCTCTAGTACAAAAGGCAACGGTGAGGTCACCCTGCAAAAGGGGGCGACATTGCGTTGCCCTGGTTTCGCTGCCCCCTTTGGAAGGGGCAGGGGCCAAATCCAAAGTGACATCGCCCCCATCACCGGCCACTACATGTCGAAGATGGAGAAAATATATTTTTTTTAATAAAAGCAATTTTTTCAAATTTTAAATTTTGAATTTTAAATAATTCAAATATTTAATTTTGATATTATTTATAATAAATGATAGAACTTAAAATAAATTAATATAATTTTTGGTCTTCTCATATATAATTAGTATATTTTGTAAAAAATATAAAATTTTATTCAAATATATTTTAATTAATAATAATTTAATGTAGTTAATAACATATAATTATTACAAGTGACTTTGATATTTCATATGATTTTTTTATTTAACAATTAATATTAGTATATTAAATTTGTATTGGATTTTTAAATCTTAAATTTTAAAAATTTGGTATACTGTTTAGGTGCTTTTTTATATTAAATTAATATATTTCATAAATAAATGGAATTTATGATAATATATTTGAACTCAATAAATAATTTAAATTAATTAAATATATAATAAAATATGTTTTAAGTAAAAAAACATAAATAAATTAATTTAAAATGTATTTAAATGTGAAAAAAATGGATAAAATGGACATTTATACATATAAAGTAATTTCCAAAAGGACAAAAAATGAAGCCTAATTGCACAAAAGGCGAGTGTCAATCACTCCCCATTTGTTTCTAAAGAAAAGGAATTTTTGTTGTATTTTATAAAATATAGAGAGATTTTTGTGTATAAAATTAACATATTAGGGTTTCACGCTATTTCACCAAAACACTGAAGGGTGTTATGCAATTTACCCCAATTGAAATATGACATTCTCAAGTACAGGTGCCTTTAATATGAGTAAATCTTAAGGGTAATTTGTGTAATTTTCAATTAAGGATAAAACTGCAAAAGAGTTATTTGTTCAAGATCATTAGAGGTTTTGGGGGGGGGGGAAGGGGGAGAATATTTTAAATTTAAGAATGTTTATATGTAATTAAATAAAATTTTAGGGGGTGTCTTGTAATTTATACCTTTTTTTAACCTAATTTTCGCCCATCGATATTCTCCCGCCAAAAACCGAAAGACTACAAATAACACCCACCCTACCTCCCGCCAACACTACCTTCCCACACACAAACAGCATGAACAAGGGTGGCGGCGGAGCCCCAACTGGGTGCTACAAGTGCGGCCGCCCCGGCCACTGGTCCCGCGACTGCCCTTCCAATCCCAACACCTCCTCCTCCACCAACAACCACCCACCACTTCCACCCAATTCCGAGTTCAATTCAAACACCAGGTCGAGGCCACCTCTCGCTCCGCAGAAGCCGAAGCAGAAGGCCCAGAGGAAAACCAGACCTAAGCTCACGCCCGATCTCCTCCTCTCCGATGCCGGCATTGGTTACATCCTCCGCTACTTTCCGCGGGCTTTGAAGTGCCGCGGCCGCGGTCGTGAGGTGAAATCCCTAAACTCCCTCCGCTTCACTATTGCACTATTATAATAGGATAATGCAGGTTAGGCATTCATTTATTTGGTTAATGCACTCTTCTGGATAAATCTGTTAAGTATGTTGAAAACCCTGTTCGGTAATGGTAGGATGGGATAAATTTGGTATTCCAGTAACTGGTCCGAAGTGCGGGATGCATCCTCACATGTAAAACCTCGGTGATGTGATATGATGACAGCCGCATAACTTGGTTCATATGGATCCCAATAAGAACAATTTTATCAGTTTAGTTAGCAATCAACAATTTCTGTGTATTATTTTCTGGGCTCTGAACCTCCTGACTGTACTAGTGAACATCATCAAGACTTACCTCAAGATAAAATTCATTCTCTTGCTCATATACTTTGGGCGAAGTTCTCCTTCACTAGGCTTTTACCTCTAGACTTTCCTTACTTTTTGAGCTGTCTTCATCATTCTGGTAGAAGTGCCAAGAAAAATATTAATACAAAATCTTAAGTAGCAAATCCAAAAGTTACCCTTGTGTTGCAGAGTTTAGTGTTACAACTCAGTGGCACCTGCTTGCCTTTTTCAGCTCTTTTATTAATTTCTCAGAAATAACTGGTGTATTCATTCTTCTGTAAGATCATTGGTCTTTCTTTGTTTAGTTTGAAAAACTTCCAAGAGCTAAGTTCACGAGTTTCACAATTTTGTCTGGCCTCTGTAATGATATAGCCATCCTAACAACATCAGTCAGCATTTCACCAGGGCCCAGGGAGTTGCTACAAAAATTTTGATCACCATGGCGATATCTGTATCAAAGTTATTCAATAACCACTTAGTGTGAGGTGTTCATGCACCCCTAACGGCTAGAATTGATAGCACAGCTGGGCTGAAGTAATAATATATTAATAATATATAAATGCAAAGTTAAAGTATAACCATGTAAAAGCTTGATTGTATTTAGGTGTTCTTCCTCAAGTATTTTGGATTAGTATATAATTGATTGAAGGAAAGCAATGTTGAAAATTTAGTTGACACAGGCACGAGAGTTCAGGAAAGAAAAGATTTGGACATATTCATACAACTTGAATTTGATGTAAGCAGATAAAAACAATTCGTTCTGGGGATAATATTGGCATTGTTGACCGAGTTACCTAGTGCTCTTACATGTAAAAATGATTTTTGAACATGTAGATACAACCACAATTGGAAATTAGAAAATAATAAGCCAACGAACAAAATACAAACTTGTTTCAATTTGTTGGTAGAGTTGCCCAGTTTTATTATATGTGTTGTCAGTATAATTATTTTAAAAAGGTATGAAGACCAACTCAAATATCTGAAGGCATATTTCAGTTTCTTCGAAAATCATGCAAAATAAGTATTCTTGCTGGGGGTTGTTTTTACTTGGGTGTCATATATTCTTGTTTATTTAATGGTACTGGATTAAGCATAAACTGTTTATTTACCTTTGGATAAAATGTGAAGTATTTTAACTCTTGATATTAGACATCCTTATATGCACTATTCAGGTCCTTGAATATGACATTTTATTGGTCTTTTTCCTGAATTTGATATTCTAATGCAGGTTAAAGATCTGCAACACCTGCTTTTCCTATATGCTGAATGGCATTCTCGTTTACTTCCCTATTACAACTTCAATCAGTTCATACAGAAGGTGGAACAAGTGGGTGCTACAAAGCGTGTGAAGGCAAGAAATTTTCACTTTTTCAGTTTTGTTCCTCTGGTCATTTATATAGCTTCATGTATGTTGGAAAGGGTTTGTCCTGAATGTGACTATTGTTTATAGAGTGAGAATTTGTATGCTTGATCATACTTTGGACTTCTTCAGGAAGAAAAATTTGAAAAAGGAAAAAGGAGTACGGAACATGGTAGGGAGACCATTTCTTTGTTTTACCGGTTACAGTATGCATATTCCATATGCTCATCTTGAATTCTCAAAGATAGTAGACCTAATATGTTAATTGGCTTGAAGTTTCCGAGGTTTAATTCATTACCATCTTTCCCTGATGGCTGATCAATATTGGAATTTAGTTCTAGTTAATGGGGAAATTATGTGATTAGGATGTACTATGTCGGTAATATTACTTGTACATAGAATACCTAAATGCCCATGATCATGTCTAAGTTGTATTTGATACTGTGTAATAGCCTTATTATTAACAGACTAGCATTATACTAGTGTACTTATATCGGCTTTATTTATTGATTTCTAATCCTACATCTCTTCCTGATACCAATGTTACTAGAGACGTGTTAATTGCATCTTTCACCATGCATGTCTTTCTGATAAAGATTACATTTTATTTTAGATTCATGTCCAGTTGTAAGTATGATTTAACTTTCTCAATTTCACTTGACCCAAATATGGTAAAAGTGAGGCTTTCTAGGACTAGATTCTACGATCATTTAAGAATGTGAAAATCCTTTCTAGTGAATAGCTGGAACCATGGATAATATTATTGCATTACGATCAATGATGCATCTCGCATTTAATGCTATTCTTCCTTAAGAAGTGGTTTAATTGAAGAAGTATGAGATGTGCTTAGTAGGACGTAGATTATAAATTTTATCTTAATTAGGATGAAAAAACATAAAACAACAACAAAGGATAGATGACAACTTCCAGGAAACAACACCATCTAGATAAGTGGAGACAACATCATTTTGGGTAGAAAATGTTTAATTTTTCAAATTTACAAATGTAACCTTAAATTGCTTGAGCAGTATTGATCAAAGACATGGCGCTGTTAGTTAGTTTGTTCGAATTGCAATTAAGAACTCAATGGTTTAGCTGAGTTGTATAAAAGAGGAGAACTCGAACAAGAAGGCAGTTATGCAATGTTAATCAGATTCAACTCTCTCATAGCATCTCTATTAACTTCTTCTTTCTCAGTCTGTTTCTTTCCAAATCCTCCTTTCCTACCTCTTCACCATACAACCTCTTTCATACACGTACACTATCAACACCATCCCACTAGCAGAGTCACCCTGGAGTTTGGTTGGTTATGAACTAACCTAGTCATAGCAAGCAGTATCTAGAGCCAGGCCTGAAGCTGATAATTCAACCAATTGCAATGAGTAATCCACAGTTAAACGTGCTAGAGCGGCCAGTAGCAGAACTTATGGTGGTTTCATTTGATAGAGTGCTCTTTTTCTATGCTAGTGGTCCTGAAATAGACCTGTTATACCTTCTCCTGTGAAGGAACATATTATGAAACTCAATTTTATTATGTTTACTTGCTTTAATCAATTTAATGGAGCTGCTATTCATTAGCTTTAGAAATTAGCAACAACCTTTGTTTGTTGAATTATATTCTTTCTTAACCTTTTCCTTTTCATTTTCTCTATGTAGGTCTGTCTCAGAGATTTGCAAGAAAGAGTTGCCAATGGAGCTGACCCTACAAAGCTGCATGAGCCTCAAGTTGAACAATCAATTGATGAACAAGGTACTTTCATTTTTGATAACCTAGCTACAAAATGCCTTTGTTTAATTGTGTCCAGAAAGCTTATTTTTGAACTATTTTAACAAAAGGAAAATGCTCAAGTTCAGTGAAATTTCGACAAGAATTTTGAACATAATAATTATGTTATGGCTTTTCCACAGGAAATGCTATATAATTTGAACTAGAACATTCTTATGATAATTCCAATTGGCATTCTTTGGCAAAGTTTCAACACCTAATTTCCTTATAATTTGGAAGGATTGTATCACAAAACTAATTGATTCACATATTATGATACTAAAGCGGCATATGGAGAAAATCGTAGCCAGAACAAATAGAGTAATCAGAAAAAGTAAAATTACAGTGGAACTTTATAGTTCACCATCTTGACATTTTGGGCTCGCCTACAAATACCCAATACTGATGATATGGTCTTGTTAGTCTTTCTTCATATTAGTAAAGGTTGAATATCCCACTGGAAGGAAGATGCACAGCCCCACTCCTTATCTTACTATCCGTTTCTTGTCCCACCACCTTGTCCTTTACTTACTGGTCCAAATTAATTGAACTGATTTTTGGAGTGTAAGCACATATCTCCTTCTCTCCTATAGTTCTTTTATGCTTGTTTTATTGATATTTCTGCTTTTGCATGCTTAAGGGAGCATAGACTTGCCAAATCATTCCGAGGAAAATGATCTGCAAAATGAAGGCATGAATAATTTTCAGAAAGACATGCCTCAAGGCATCTCGGTGGAAGCCACTGAAGTAAGTTCCTTATTTCCTTCAGTTTCCTTTGTTAATTTACATAAAAGAATAGCTACCATGTTTGGTGTGTCCTTTGATAAGTTTGCTCCTGCTGAAATGAGTGAGAGCAGCTACACTTAGCATAATTTAGCCAAAATTAGCATAGGGTTTACCTGCATAGACTACTGCAGCAGTTCTTATTCTCATTAGATGATGGATTAGTCTTCTGGTAGTCCTTTGATGTGTGTAATCAGAGAAACTTGCCAGTAAGTTCATCCAATTGAGAATGGTTCTGGAAGGAGGAATTTATTTCAAAACGTTCTACAACGTATACCAAGCTCCCCAAACTCAACAACTGGAAAAGGGAAAAACTAACACTCTACCCTAAATGTTAAAGTAAAAGGTTTCTTCCATTACCTATTCTTAACTTCTTTCGGATGAACATTGATGGTTGACCAACTTATGATACCAAAAGTTGCTTTGTAAGACCTTCTCAGCACAATTCCAGTTTTCAGGTTCTGAACATAAGACCATGATGACTATCTAAATGCTCAAAACAAAAACATAAATGCATGCTTATCTAATTTGTCAAAGTCTAACTAAACTTTCTGATGGTTGGTAGTATTATTAGTATAGAACATCTATACCAACATGTGCCAGACTGGAGTGTCAACAAAAGATGCAATTTGGATATTATAATTCACAGAAACCTTATTAAAGTTCAAAGATAAAAAGATGGGAACTCAAACAATCTCCTCAAATTGGAAAAATAGAAAATACTAGTCTGAAAAAGTAATCCAACCTAAATTAAACATTGTAGAAAGATAAAATAAGAGAGAGTGCCTATATACTTATTATTGATTATTCCACCACTATATATATAATGGTGGAATTAAAGATAACTACAACTTATGGATAAACAACCAAAGATACCTATCTAGAATAGATAACAAAAGATATGCACAAATGATAATGATAAATCCTAAATATTCTAACACTCCCCCTCAAGTTGGACATGGAGATCTTGATTGTAATGTTCAACTTGGACAAAAGAAGTGAAAACTTGGACAGACAGTTGTAGGTGTAAAAACACCAGTAGAAAGGCACTTAGCCCATAGAAGACAGCCAGTGTAGAAGACAGTCAGTTTTAGGTGCAAAACACCAGTAGAAAGGCACTTGGCCCATAGAAAGACAACCAGTTTTAGGTGCAAGACACCAGCAGAAAGGCACTCGGCATCAACAGGTGGGTTGTATCGAGGAAGTATAGACCACCATGCAATAAAGACACCCGGAGAGGAAGGTGTGGCAGTGGCAGCTGTAGCCATTTTCATAAAACAAGGGAGAATCAGTCATTTAGGCCATGGGCGGCGGAGTACATCGGTCAAGCGGCGCGAGCGGCGGGAGTTGGTGACCGAGGCGCTAGAGATCGAGCCGCCTGAGCGCAGACAGATGCGCCGCAGCGGAACAGGCCGCAGAACGAGGCGGCGCAAGCGAAGGCGCCAGAGCGGCGCTCTGACTGCTCGCGGAACAGAGCCGGAGCGGCGCGCGGTGGGGCGCGGGCGGCGGCGCGAGGAACAGCGCCGGAGCTGCGGCGTGCGGTGGGGCGCGGTTTGGAGCCGAAGGTCAGCGGCTGTGGGTGGGGGTTGGCGGCGGCGGGTGGGGGTGGGTGGGTGGGTGATTAGGGTTTCACCTAATTAGGGTTGAAAAATAAACCTGCTCTAATACCATGTAGAAAGATAAAATAAAAGAGAGTGCCTATATACTTATTATTGATTATTCCACCACTATATATAATGGTGGAATTAAAGATAACTACAACTTAATGGATAACAACCAAAGATACCTATATCTAGAATAGATAACAAAAGATATGCACAAATGATAATGATAAATCCTGAATATTCTAACAAACATCTTTATTAGTAAGAATAGATTTTAAATTCCAGCATTGCCAAGTTAGAGTATGTGACCTTACAAGGACCTGCTTTCCACCTAGTTTTCCGTGTGTTAAGAATGTTTACAATAATATGTTCAAAACTTCAATAAATGCCGAGTCTAGCTATCTTTAACAACCATAAAAGGGAGTTTATTGCAGAAGGATTTCTAACAAATAGTGATCCAATCCTCAGTTGTGACAATAATTCCATAGACTGCACTAAACAGCATAGTTCATTATCCAGCTTCCAACTTGGCCTTGGTTTAATGTACCAACTCTTCTGGTCAAGTGGCATAATTATCAGAAGGTTAGAATCAATATAAAAGTTAAACCAGAGTTATAAAAGGCACGCTATGGCGCATGACGCCTGTTGCAAGCCAAGCGCCATTTTTATAAAATGGCGCTTGGCTTGCTTTTGGTGCAGCCATTTTTTGTGGGCCCTGGAGAACCCAGTCTTTTAAAGGCTGGCTTCACAAAGTTTTATATGAGGCTAGGCTTAATCAAGCCCAGCCTTTTAACTTTCTCTTTCTTTTTTTTAAGGAAATTAAAAGAAAAATGTAAAAGAAAAATAGAAAAGAAAAATGAAGGGAAAATGCCTGATATTTCTATAGAGTATATTTAATTTTTTGTGTAATACTGATGTTAAGAGATATAAATGTATAAATATATGGTTTATTTATGTAAATAAGCGTGCCATGGCTCTAGGGCACCTTTGCGCCATGCTCCTTTAACAACTATGTGTAAAGAGAATCACTATAATCAACAGTGGGTAGATTCTTCAGCCAGTGCGTAATAGTTAACCACATCGATCATTGTGAAAGTTTCTGAAATATTACAGCTGTTAGGGGTATTTATAGTTCGGTAAATTGATTGAGCCGGGCCAAAATCGAAACATTCGGTATATACAAAATCGAATCAAAAAAATTGATTTGGTAGTCAAATTTATTTTTTTTAAAAGTTTGGTATTCGATTTGGTTTTGAATTTTAGTGCGAATCTTACTAAATACTGAAATATTGTTTTTATATACATATTTATGTATATTATTATTTTTATATTACTTTTGTTATTTTGTTAAAAATTTAAAAAATTAATAAGTGTAATTATCTAAAATAAGAACTGTTTGGCCTGGTTTGAACCTTCCCTAATTGGTAAAGTTATCTATGCCATTGCGGGACCAAAGGCTACAATGTAAAATGCATGGAGATGAGTATTAGGTTACCAACAAAAAAAGAGGTTTTCATTTAATATGCTCAGCTCATTACCACAGTGGTTATAAGAAAGAATATTGACGAGCAAGTCGAGTTTTGAGGCATGCACGTCCAATGGTGATATGACAGAACTCAAACTCCATTGCAAGTGTATCTACAGGATCTTCAATATCTATATTTTCCTTCTGTTCCATGCTGTCATTAGTGCGTGCTTCTTGTTCAGTAACTCAGAACCAACTTCAGCCATTAATATTAGAAAGTAGTACCTTTGCTTTGAACTTCTGTTCCACTTGAGGGAATAAAAATTGCATCATGCAGTGATAAATTACACTAATTGAAATATAAAATGAAAATCTCAATGCATATCCATATGCATTGTCCAAGCTCTGCAATTGCAGTTCATCCTCATAAAAACTTTAGATCCTATGTCATTATTTAATCCATCTAGAAATGTCCAATTGTTCCATATTGGCATTCTTTTATTTGATGTTGGAGAATTAATTTGTTAATCTTTTCTATCTCATCCTTGATAGAGAAATTTCCCTGTAGGTGTAGGTGGATAAAAATTACAATCAAAATAACTGCTCTCTTGTTTAACTAGTCTTAACACATACCTCGAGATGCCACAATAATGCTGAATCCTGCAAATTGACAACAATTGTTGAGAATGCAATGGTATTCTTGTTTAATGGATGCCAACCAAACTGATGGAGCTTAACTCTGTTTGGGGCATCAAATAGTACCAATGAACAATAGTTTACTGCCTCCAACTTTAATTGTTTGAGGAATGGAAAAAAAAAAAAAAGCCTACGTTTTATGGTAAAAAGGTTTTGTAAGTGCTGAAATTGCAGGAGGAAGAGTAGAACAAGAAAGAGAGAGAAAAGAAACCTAGGAGCCACATCAGGTGCTCCCAGGCATTACACTAAGGATTTGCATTGTTAATCCAAGACGAAGCCCAAACCGTCTAAATGTTTCAGCTTTCAATTCTTCAAAGCAATAATAAAGATCTTTATATAGGCCTCAAGTTTCCTACTTCAACTGGGATTAGTTTTGGGAATAATGAGCTAATTGTACTGAAGAAACTCCTAATACTTAATCTCTTGTAAAACAAAAGGGCCTTTAAATCCTAATCATAAATTACAGACAAATATTAAATTCATGAAATTCTAGGATTCACCTTGGCAGATATTTATAAGAAGAAACAAAACTCTAATCTAATGAATGAATTCAGCTATTTGCACATGCAACAACCTGGTCACACTTGAGCATTAATTATTGTTGCCCAGCCGCTAACTACTTTGCAGTTGTTCTTATCCTTGTAGTTTTAAGAGTTTACAAGCTTTTTAGGAATTAACAAACTTCATCTTTGAATGACAAATCACATCGTTTTTTCATATGAGAATGGTAACAAGGCAGCTTGGTTTCTTACGCCTGCTCAACTTTTCTAGCCCGGGTCAGTGACTGAACATAGCCTATGCTTAGGTATGGACCAACAGTCCTATGGCCATGGCAGTAGAAAGAAGTATCTTACAAGATGTTTTAGATGCCAACAGGAGAGCAGGAAAAGTATTCATAATCAGATTTCTCTTTTTACAAATTGTGTTTGCATGTCATCGTATCAATCTTTTCTAAGTATTTGCATGTCATCGTATCAATCTTTTCTAAATATCTCTTATCCTCTCTCATGTTATAGAAACTCTAATGAAATAAGTTGAGGTTGAGAAGGAATCAGGTAAGTTTGTTCTCATTGTGCATGCTTCCTTGTATAGGTGTTTTTTTAAGGTCTTAAACTACAGGTCAAGACTTAGCTTTTTTAAAGCGTCCTTGAAAAATAAAATTAACGAACTTCCTTTAATGTTAGTTTAGCTTTGGTCTAATCTTTGGCTGCTTTGCTTCCATCCTTGAATGTGGAAAATCCATATTCAAGGCAATTTACTTGATGGCTTGCATGAATGTACTTTCTTCTTAATGAGCTCTTATTGACTTCTCCCGAGCATTTAAAGACATGTTTCTCTTTCATCCATTTATTCTCCACTCCCTTGATCTGGCTTGTCTCATCTAACTTAAAGAGCTAGAAATGAAAATATTTAACATCTAGCCCATTGCGCAAGAATTATAATTCACTGTTCCGCTGAGTGATGAACTGCTAAGATAAACATTTTCTGCCAGGAGACGTCTCAGCCTGCTCAAGTGAGTGACGTTGTTGCCCATACATCTGGGGTTGAAGAGGTTACAACTCAAGGAGCCAATGGCAATTCTGGAAATTCTAATCAAAATCAAGTGTCAGAAGAACAAAGAGCTCGCATGGAAGCTAACAGGTTGAAAGCATTAGAGAAAGCAGCTGCCAGGTCCCGCTTGTTACGTGCTTGATCAGTTCTTTTCACTAGTTCAAAATTATTGTTGACCTGACTTGTGCACCAGCTTCAGCTTCGGCTTCAGATTAGCTTGCAAAAAGTCGATGATTAATGTTCGAAGACAGTAAATTGCCTTATGGCTCCTGTAAATACATTCCCCTTGCGACAGTCATACTACTGTGCATTAACCTTCTGGAGAACGGTATTTCATGTCAGATATAAGAGTCCTGATTTCGCCATAAATTCTATCTTATCAGTAAACTGTATGAAATATGAAACATGTGTTTGCTGTTCGTATTGGATGACAAGTCAGTATTGCTAATGTTGTGGCCGCTTGCACCCAACAGCGGAAGGCCACCAACACATTTTCAAATATTAGTCCTCTTTATTCATGCCAAAGCACTACAAAGTATCACGGGTAAGAATTTAATACATTATTAGTTACAAAATATTATATTCATAATTTTATTATATATTTCAATTACTCAACCACTATCATTCATGCAGTTATACTTTTAAAAAGAAAATCAAAAGTATTTTCTTTCCTAAAAATAAAAAATTATTCTTGTTTATGTATAATTTCTATACTTAAAAATTGATATTGTGCATGTCGTATTCATAAATTATTATTGATGTGATCACAAATAGACAACTCATCTCTCAACCCAATATGTAGAAGAGATAAAAAAAGGCTTTATACACCCGCTCCTCGATTGTGGCCCAAGAGAGTTAAGGCCCGGGAGAAAGACTTGCTTCCTGGAGGCCTAAGGGGCTCAAGCCCACTCTAGCAGCCAGCAAAATAGTTGCACATGTGGAAAAAAATTATTAGAAGAGGGATTTGATGAGGAGGTCCTGGAGGATAGATTCTTGAAGAAGCGGATCCTCACTCCACTAGGGTCTTTAACCAGGCTAAACCCCCTTAAACTTTTCCAACCAACAAGACCATGATTTCAAGGAGGTTTATCCACTAACAACCACCTTCCCAATTAGGGGTGCAAGGTGAGCCGAGCCGGCTTGCAAGTTCGCAAGGCGGCTCGTATTCAAGCTCGGCTCGAGCCAAGCGGCTCGAGCTCGAGTTCTTGGTGAGCTCGAGCTCAAGCCCTATGAGTTTTGTACGTGAGCTCACGAGCCGGCTCTCGCGAGCTCACTCCCTTTTTTTTTAATTTTTTTTAATTATATATATTTACATATTATTTAAGTGCATATTTAATATTGTATCAAGTTTATATTCAAAATTCATCATATATTTAGAATTATTAGTCAATATATATCTTATTTAAATTATTTAAAAATAAGTTTAAGCAATAATTTAGTAAGTTTGAAACTTTTTTTTTTGTAAATAAATATTTAAAATTCATTTTCAATTAGAATTATTAGTTAATGTCTCATATTTTAGTGTTAGATAATATTAAAATATGTTATTGTAGTTTATATTATCTAAAAACAAGCTTATTAGATAATTTAGTACGTTTTGATAATTTTTTTGTAAATAAATATTAATATAATGTATATAAATTTTATCATTCTCAATCCATTATAACAAAATTAAGTTATTCACTATATATTAGAATTATTAGTCTATATCTCATATTTTAGTGTTAGATGGTATTCAAATATGGTATTATAATTTATATTATCTAAAAAGAAGTTTAATCAATAATTTAGTATATTTTCATATTTTTTGTAAATATACATTTAATATAATGTATATGAATTTTATTGTTATGATTTTAATTTTGACTACAACAAATATAATTATTTTAAAAATTCATCATATATTAGAATTTCTAGTCAGTATATCATAATATCATATTTTAGTTTTACATGATACTAAAATATGACATTTTGCTTTATTTTATTAAAAACAAGCTTAATCAATAATTTAATACATTTAGATAAATATGTAATGTAATGCATATATTTTATTGTTACAATTTCCATCCATTATAACAAAAATGTACTTATTCACTATACATTAAAGCTATTAGTCCATATATCATATTTTAGTTTTAGATGATATTAAAATATGGTATTATAGTTTATATTATCTAAAAAGAAGCTTAATCAATAATTTAGTATATTTTCATAATTTTTTTGTAAATAGGTTACTCGCTAAATGATTGAACTGAATGTTTTCATAATTGTCAATTTTATTTCATCGTATTTCTTTTTGGTCTTTTTGTGAATATTTTCTTCATGTTTCATATTTAAATTTTTTAATAATATATTTCATATGGTACAATAGTCCATATTTTCTTAAAAATTTAAGTATTTTAGGAAAAAATACTTAATTGAGCTCGAGTCGAGCTCGCGAGCTGCTCGAGCTCGACTCAAGCTCGACTCGTATCAATTGAGCTCGAGCTCTTTTTTACTGGGCTCACCGAGCTCGAGCTCAAATTTTGAACCGAGCTCGGCTCGTTTGTACCCCTATTCCGAACACCCTTGGAGACCAGACTCCCTCATCACTGGGACTTTGGTTATAAAACAAGGTTGTGCCCCTCAAGTAGAGGGGGTGGATCTAGCATTAACAAGCAATTTCTACCACATATACTTGTTTTTATTCATGATTCTTCATTAGAAATCACTATTTCATTTTCATATCTCTTTTCAATATTATTGTTACCATTTTACATATGGATTTGGGCGAGGGAGTGCTAACATTATTTTTGCAGGTTCTCATTTTTATGCTTGCAGAATTTCGGCCCACCAAGGAGTTCAAGTCCATAAAGATCCTACGCATACGTTTTCTGCATGCATCAATTTGCGCCATTTGTGGGAACACAGAACTAAAACATAAGAACTGATACTGAGTTTCAAGAAGAGGATTCGTCCTTTGTCAGTGTATGACAGAGGTATCTCCTATGCACTTGGAGATGCGTTCGCGCCTTATAAACTTATGGCTATAGTAGTTGATTGAATAGGAAAAAGAGGCTCCTATGTCGAGCAACTTAGCGTAATGCGGTCTTAAGTATTAAGCATAGACACCTAGTCTAGCATGCGAACCGACAATAAATTTCATGCCCTAGACTAGCCAGGAGACGGTATTAGGAAGGATCGTACCCATATGGAATCGGGAGCCTAAATATTCACACATTTATTCACTTAGTCTCTCGTACCATGGACCGTTGCTAGACGGCTATCCATGGTAGCGAGCTTACTCGATTATTGGTTGATCAAGGATGATTTATTAAATTAGATTCAATTAATCATCTGTGTTGAACACTAGCCCAAGTTTAGCTAAAAGTGAATCTAAAGAGTCACACACAAATCACGAGGAAGAACAAGGAATTAAGTTGGAATTAACTTTCGTAAGGTGTAAGTAATTGGATTACTTACACGTGGGGTGACTCATTGGATGGATAGCCCAAGATTAAATTAATTGAATTAATTTAATTGGGCGTTTATTAATTAGTTAATGAATTAGATTTATTAATTAAGAGATATTTTGGGCTTATGCATTTAATTGGATTAAATGACATTGGGCTCAATTTAATTGAATTTTATTAAATAGATTTAATTAAATTTAACATGCCTTGAATTTATTTTTATAAATTCGATCCATTAATTGAGGCCCACTAGCCAATATGGTTGACTTCTATTGATGGAAGGAGAGTTGACTGAAATTGCACTTTTGAAAAGTACAAGTTTGGCGATAATTAGAACCTCCTCCATATGGCATAATTGGATCATACCATATAGATGGAAGGGTTGCCTTACAGATAAGTGGAATGTGTCTAGACACATTCTCACTTATCTATACAAGATTTATATATGTGTATTGTGTATAATTATGTGAGTTTGACTTTAATCTCTTCTAGCAAAGGGATCAAGGTCCTCTTCGTTCCGGTATGCTGTGGATAATCTCTAGAGGATTCCTACATTGGAATCTTGAGTGAATGAGTAGCCGATTGAAATTCAAATTGGTAATCTTGATTTTTCTTAAGTTTATACATCTCTTTCGTTCTTTAACCATAGCCTCGTATGAATGTTTTATTTCTTTTATCATCATACTTGATCGAACGCTCGGAAACACCAAGGGAACACCCCTTGATTTAACCGTTTAATATGTATATGCATGAGGTTTACGTTTTATTCTCACGCTCACTTTCGCTAGTGCATTCCCAGACCGATCCACTTACCTTCATAATGGCTATGGATAAATGGATAAAAGAGATCCATTATTTACAATAAAAAGTACCTCTTTTCGTTTTAGTTTCAACTGGCGAAACATATCCCAGTTTTGTTCACCTTAAACTCTAACGTAGTAGTCCTCTAAAGGTGATCTACACCACATCAAGGATCGAATGATTTTAATCTCCTTGTTAGAGGAAATCAAAATCTATTTTGGAAGAAGATGATGAAAGAGAACTGCAATATTAGTTAGTGTATTCTCGTTATTAAAAATTCTCTAGAATTCTGCACTTGATCCTAGATAACAAAGAGCAAGAGAACAAGAGGGATGAGAGGGAGAGATAGAGGGTGCCCGAATTGTGGCATTAAGGTGGAGAGTTAATATATATATATATATATATATATATATATTATATATATATATATTGCTTGTATGAGAGAGTAGAAATATATCTAGATACATTCCACTCAATCTCACAAGACAACCCTCATTCTACATGGTATGATTGATGGTGAATGTATATATAAATATATATGTATGTGTGTGTGTGTGTATTGCTTGTATGGGAGACTGAAAATCTGTCTAGACATATTACACTCAATCCATAAGGCAAGCCCCCTTTCTATATCGTATGATCCAATCATACCATAAAGGAATACAGTATATAGCAAAAAGTTGCACTTTCCAAAATTGCAACTTGGTCAACTCTAGTTTCCAACAAGGAAAGTCAACCCTATAGCCAATGAGCTTTAATTTAGTGGGTTGAGTTTCATTTTGATTGAACTAAAATAAACTCAAGGCCCAATGGATTTACATAATTCTATTTAATAAAATCCAAATTAAATTAAACCCTATGTCATTTAATCCAATTAAATAAAGACACAAGCCCAAAACATCTCTTATTAATAAATCTAATTTATTAATTAAGACAAGGCTAATTAAATCAATCAAATTAATTTAATCTTGGGCTATCCATCCAATGGATCATCTCATGTATAAATAATTCAATTATTTATATCTTTTGAAATTAATTCCAAGTTAGTTTCTTTTCTTCCTTTGTGATCAGTGTCTGACTCTTGAGGTTCACCTTTTAACTAGACTTGGGCAAGTGTACAACATACTGATAATTAAATTCCGATCAATAATTAATCAAGAAAATCTGCTACTATGGATGACCGTCTAGCAATGGTTCATGGCAAATTAGAAACCTAAGGAGGACGCCTTCACAACCCCCTTCTTAGATAAGGATGGCCTCCGTTGAAAAGGACTTTTTCTGAAGGAGAAATAGACCTCCTACTTTGAGAAGGAGTGAGCGGGCCTCCTCTTCCCGGGAATTGAATGATGTAGTCTCAAATTGGCAGCCTGAAATCAAGCCCCGTTTTTAGCCCAAAAAGGCCTAAAGTGAAGAAGAGATGCAAAGGAGGCTCGTAAGCCTGCCTCCTGGTGACAACCCAAGAGATGTGAGGTGTAATCGATGGATTTGTGGGATGAAGGCCCAAAGAGCCCAAAGTCATTTCAGATGGACAACCTAACACTTAGCCTATGCAGGAGAAGGTTGAAAAGAGCAGGATGCTTTGAGAAGACCCAGAGGGACAAACTCTTGTGACAAAGGGATCCCTCTCCTTGGTAAAGTCCTTTGGCCATACTGGACTCCCTCAAAATCCTCCAACTAACAAGATCAACAAGCTAGGAGGCTTATTCGTTGAAAACCACTTACTCGATACATGTAGAAGCCAGTCTCCGTCGCCACTGAGGGACTCTAGCTATAAAACTAGGCTTGACCCCCCTTACAAAGGGGATGCTTTTAGCACTAGAGTGGATCCGTGCGTTTTAAGCACACATAAGAACAATTAATCAAAACTAATAAAATATATAACCTTTAGAATGTTAATGAATAACAAATGATTGATAAATTAATTAATAAAGAAAAGTTATTTGTAAAAAAAATAAGTTTGTTCTGGCATTTTAAACAATTTATATTTTTGTCAATCATGATGGTCACTCTAAAGATGTCTCCCTTAATCTAACCTACATTGATATATCTATACTATTATAAAAGAAAATTCATTTAGCGTACCAATATTAGAATGCCCAAATTTAACCTTTCATTCATTTTATTTCTTTCAAAAAAAAAATCCAAAATTGTAATTTCAGTATTTTGTAAATAATTTTATAATTATAATTTTTCCCCTCACAACCACTCTCCACCATTCTCTCTCACATGTCTTCTCTATGTTTGTTTTCTCACAAAATCTCTCTTCTGACAAACTTCCTACACTCTCCTATATTTTTCTCCAATCTTACTTCTCCATTGTTTTTTTTTTATATAATATTTTACCAAAAACATAATTACAATTTATTTTTTTCTCTCTCACCTTATTATATATATTTTTTTATTCTCATGAATTTCTTTCTTTATCATCCCCACACACCACGATTCTTTCTATTCACAATTTTTTTTCTTTTTTATGTTACACCATGACTCTTTTTCATATGCTCGCGGGACCGCGTGTGCCGCCGCCTAGTATACTATATCTATATCTATATAAAGCATGAATAGGTTCTTTGATTTCTTTCTTTTTTGGTTATTCCTAAATTATCCTTATTAGTTCAATTTATATAGGTTTTATTAATTATTTAATTAGGTTAATCTATTCTTAATTTTATCTCCCAAACAACGACCAAAGAGAAGGTGGCTCTTCAGCTTTCTCCTTCATTTGGCTGTTCAGTTTTCTCTTCTCTATTCTGGGCCTTCTCCATGCTTTCTCCCACACTCACCGCCTTCTTCCTGGTCCATTCCTCATTGTTGTTGTTGGATAGTTTTTCCAGAGCCTTAACTTATTCGTCATTGTGGCCATCAGATTAGTTTCTTGCTAGGATACCGCCATCCAACATAGCGTAATTTATCACCTGTTAGCCTCTGTGTACCCCATCGCGCATCGTGGTAAGATTGTATTTGGCATTATGTGTTCTTGTGTCGAGTGTGAAAATCATGTTCTTTTTCTTATGTTTTTTCATTTGTATGTCAGTTAATGTTTTGCCAACTAATGTTTATGGCATGCCAAAGATCTCGGAAAGAATATGGTAAGTGTATGTTTAACTTTAAACTGTTGACATTGTTTCTCTAATTTTCTGTTTGAATTTTATCAGTACGACATCTTTTGTTTTTGTTTCTGCTTCCATGGTTTTATAAGTGTAGGATATGATCAGTTTGGGGCAGATTGTTTACAGGTACAACTAAGTTATTGGTCTATCTTAATTTTCGAATTACAACCTAGCAAATAATTGATCCTGTTGAGGTCCTTTCTAGACAATTTCTGTAGTATAGTTCCTTTTATTAAAGTTCGGCAACGCAATTGAGGACATCGGCGGCGACTTCGGGCTTGGTCGATAAAGAGCAGAAGAATAATGTCGATAGTATTCCGGGTGAGGAGGAGGAGATCGAAATCCCTCCTGAAGAGTGCGATTTGTTTTAGGAAAATGGGTATTTGATAAGAGAATAGGAGTGTGAATATTTGACATCGCAGGTGACTTGCATGAGAATGGCAAACGAGACTCTTTGTATCGGAACAAAGATGTTCTTTGCCTAAGCAAGCTAATTTTCCTCTTCTTGAATGAAAGTCCTATTATATATATACTTTTATGTTGTTAATATAATTTTATTTGTTTATTTTTGTGAATATGTTTGTGTAATTATTATATTAAGGTTTAAGGCAAGATTATTGATGGAGAAACTAAGGAACAAGAGGGTGATGTTCCTTATTGACGAATCCATGATTTGCTTGGTACAGTCAGTAGTTCCTCCGGGGTCGGACAAAAAAAGCTTGACCAAGAATGGATCTTCCTCTGTTTTCAGAATCCAGGTTTTTCATTTCCATTTCCTCTTCCTATTGCGGATTAATTCATTACAACTCTGTGGAAAAGTAATATTATAGAAAAATAATTATAAGATCTAAATTTTTAACCAGATGCAAAAGAAACAAAAAATTAATTATCAATTTTTTCACATGAAATAATGTTGAATTTCTCATAAAAAATATTGAGAAGATAAGTATCTTAGAGGGAATTAATTGTAAAATCAAAAAGTTTATAAGTGGAAAAAATCTAAATATAAAAATTGAAGATTATAAGTCCAATGAAACATAGGAGAATTGAAGATTCAAGGGAACTATTAATTAAGTGTAATTTTTTAAATAATTAACCATTTAATTTTTAATGTTTATCACTAACATTTACTGAAATTGTAATTTAAAAGTCCCCCCCCCACCCCCCCCCCCCCCCCCCCCCCTTTTTTGAAGGCATTTAAAAGTTCTTTTACTCATCATTAATTTGATCACAGACAAGTTTTATTTTTAATTAAAAACACAAATTGTACATACAAGATATTTATTTTATATATAAGACTATATTGATATATATACCACAAGACTTACAAAATATTCAAAAAGTTTTTTGAACCAATTTTTTGTTTTATTTTTAAATATTTAGATTTGAAGAAAAAACAGAAAATAAGAAATATAATTGTGTTACACTATTACATTTTTCTTTCATGTTTTCTCTTGATTAGGCTCATAAAAGGAATTAAGGTTTAGAAAATATATAAGAAACATAAATAATAAAAGAAAAAAGAAGACAAAAAATAAATACTTTGTTGATGATTCTTTGCAATATAATTTTCTTGTGGTATGTTTATAACTATTTTTTGTCACTAAGTATTGTACAGTACCTATTAACATTCTAAAGTACAAATTAAAATTAATTTCTAGCAAAAAATAAAGAAAAAATATACAATAGTAACTGTAGAGGACTCTAGTACTAGACTAAAAAGAATTAATGATTAAATAAATAAATATTAAATAATAATATTATTTGGATATGCCCTTTTTAATTTTACTTTCCTAATTAATTGTCTATGTTATATTTATAAATTTACTTGAATGATTCTATATATAAACTTAAGTTTATTAAAGTAGATATTCATATTAGCCCTTCTGAAGTAAGTAATTTGTAATTATTTTTTTATTTTAATTTTAAAATATTTAGATTTGAAAAAAATAGAAAAATAAGAAATATACTTGTTTTACACTATTACATTTTATTTTCATGTTTTCCCTTGATTAGGCTAATAAAGAAAATTAAGTGTCTAGAAAATATATAAGAAACAAATAATAAAAGAATAATAATTTGTTATTGATTCTTTATAGATCTCTATACTAAAGCCTAAATCGTCCGATACAATATACTTGTGGTATGTTTATAATTTTATTTGATCATGCTTCTTTATTTAAAAGGGTTCTTGAAGCTGTTGAAAAGCATAAAAGCTCCGATCTTTCTAATTGTGTCATCTTTCATCAGCTTGATATGGTTGATTTAGCAAGTATTGCTTCCCTTGCTTAATTCATCAAGTCCCAATTTGGCAAGCTTGATATCTTGGTTTGACTACAAACAATCTGTTTTCTTGAAATTGATTTTTCTCCCCCCTGTTCTTGTTCCTCTTTAACAACCCATTATGAATCTTTTTTTCTTCTTTGATATAACGATGCTTGAAATTAAAGTAGATTGTAATAAACTTTTCTCTTAAGTATATTATCAGCATAGTTAATTAGACTCAAAGGAGAATGCCTTTTTGATATGATACAGGCTTTCGTTGTTACATTCAATTTGATTGTATGATTGTTTCATTGTTTTCTCTCTAGGTTTGAATTAAAAATATCTTTTCAGTTGACTTGGTGTTGTTTATGTAGATAAGTTCATCAATGATTTTCTTCTTTTTATTCTGTTAAAAAATTATATGTGACATTTATCATACATACTTACTAATATGGTAGTTCTATTTATCTATATATATGCTAAATCTACATTTTGAGAGCTAGGGATTTATTCGTCGCTTTTTCCCGACGGTTGGATGTCTAACATGAAAATTCTGATTTTGCTGTAGTAATTTCTGAAAACATAATGAGATCATTTACATCTATATCTATCATATTAGATTCATTTTTCTTCCTATCTAAGTTGAACTAAACACGATTAATATTTCAGGCTATTGTGTTTTTTTTAAAGTACAAATGTCTATGTCAAAGTTAGCTTCAGGTAAAGTTGATTATGTTAATTTTGTAATACAACATTGTATTATGATATCTTTACTCTCTGTTGTTGGTAGGCTTTCTTTTTTTTTTTTTGGTGTAGAATATGACAAATTGAAACTTTGCATTCTTTTCTTGATGCTTTTCATTAGAAGTATTGCGACAAAGGAATCTTGATAGGAAGAAAAAAAAAATTCCAGTCTATGTACTACAGAAAGACAGGAATACATCGATAAAGTTAAAGAACACAAGAAATTGAGGAAGACAACAACAAATAAGTATAGTTCATGTGCTTTTTGATTTTTAAAAGTCCAAATAATTCCATGTGAATCAGAAGGTAATTCATTTGAAAATAAAAGTCCCAATAATTCCATGTGCAATTTTTTGGTTTACCGTTGGAATGAAGCAATTTTCTTACTCTCCCTTTTTCTGAAATACATGCACGGAATTTGGACAAAGATTTTTTATTTGTCATACTGAAGATTCCTAATCATCGGGTGAGTACAACAAACCTTATCTACTTTACGGCTTCTTCTAAATTCCCCTTGAATTTTGAATCATAAAAAAACAAGCTCAACTGGTTTTTTAGTCTTATATGATTGAATCTCGATTTTAAGTTTAGGAAAGATCTATGTGTTTCCTACAAAATTTCTAAGTTAAGATATCCCCTCTTGGTGGTTTATTGTTTGAAAATGGAAAAAGACTTAGAACCTATATTAAAAGAAAAAATAAAGAAAGTAACAAAATGACTACAACATATATCACAATGACAAGAAGAATTTTACTCACATAACGGCCTTCATTTCATTTATGATCTTTTTGTTAAATAATTAATAAGAGTTTTCAAATTCAGAAAATTCTTACTCGAAATTAGATGAAAGCCAAACATGATGCAATTATTTTTTTTTATTTTTGTTTTTAAATATTTAGATTGAGAAAAAAAAAACTGAAGAATAAGAAATATAGTTGTTTTACACTATTATATTTCATTTTCATGTTTTCCCTTGATTAGGATAATAAAAAGAAATTAAGGTCTAGAAAATATATAAGAAACACAAATAATAAGAAAAAGAAAGCAAAAAATAAATACTTTATTGTTGTTTCTTTGCAATATATATACTCTTCTTGTGGTATGTTTATAATTTTATTTGATCATGTTTTTTGTTTAAACTATCAAAGAAAAAGACGTAGGCAACTTTTTTTTTCAATTATTATGTACTAATTCTTTACCTAATTTTGTGAATTCATCAAACCATTTCTGCAAGTTTGGTAAGGTCATATTTATGGACAAGAATGAAAAAGTTCAGTTTGACAATAAATATGCGAGCAAAAAATGATACAGAGTTTAGTGAATTCTTTTTTAGAGCCAGAAATGGTGAAGAACCAACTGATACTAAAGGTAATATTAGAATTCCAGAAGCGGTTTGAATGTTAAGTATGACAATGAAGAAGACTCAATCAAACGACTTATCAGAGCTATCTTCCCACCTTTGAATACTAGAGCCCACTCAGCTGATTACATGACAGGTAGAGCAATATTGGCTACAAAAATGAGCATGTTGATTGATTGAATGAGACTTTGATCTCTTTATTTCCCGGCGAAGATACAAAGTTAAGAAACATTTAAGACATATTCATGTAAATAAAATTAATATTAGCCCATTATACATTGTAATAAATTTACAAGATTCAAGTTATAATATTTAATTAAACATATAGAGTAAAATCAGTTCCATAGTAACCGAATTGCAAATACATTATTCAATTCACATTAACTTAAACAAAAAAATAATTAATTCTATCATAAAGGATTACGATTTCCCAATCTATATAAAGAAAACATTAGTGTTACCCCACTCATTAGACATTCTCATAAACATCGGGAAGAATATTGTATACAAATATCAACCTAAACATCAGTATGTTGAAAAGTTCAGCACTATCAATCCAAGCGTTGGAGATCAACCAGAAATCATTCACTGTATGTCTAAGAATGTTACGAATTGGAATTGCAACAGCTTGCAGCCATAACTTATCTTCTAAGCTTAAAAAAATGATAATGGTAGATGAAGAAGTTTATAAAATATTCATCCAACTATGAGTTTATTATAATTATATATTTAATTTTTTTTTTTACTAGGGTACAAGAATTGGAGTACAAATTTTCAATGATGATGTCAATATTTTCACCGTACGCTTCCAACTTCAAAAAACATATTTCATATCCAACGGCGAAGTAAATAAAGTTAATCCAATGTTCCCAAATGCTCATCCGAAACAGAGTTGGTTCTCAAAAGGTACACTACTATAAAAGATGCATTTGTACCAATTGAGGATAATATCAAATTCAAGTTTGTCGAACTCGATCTGATCAATGCAAAACTTCAATCTACTAAAGAACTTGGTAAGTTTCTAAACATTTCACTCAATAGTAACAACAAGTTTGCATTATATAAATTCACCACTTTATTTTTTTTTTACAAAAATTTATGGAATTTTGGTGAAAGTAAAACAAACTAGAACAACAACAAATTCAAAGAGGGCACAAAAACAAGTCAGAGAAATAACCATCATAAACAAACAATAAGAATTTGATCAACCTCTCATATTTTCAACCTTAACCTATATGATTCATTTCTCTTCGTTTTAAATTGATGCAAATATCGATCAATTGTAATCAACCTTTGGGAATATATAGCAAAGAATGAATGACTTCAACTGCAACAAATTGCCCACCAAAATTCAATCATTGTCATTGTCAAGGTGACAGCTTAAAAGTACTTACGTACGACTTACTTAAAAAAAAATATATATATAATAGATATATAAGAACACAATTATTTCATGATGCTATTATTTCTCTCTCTTTATTTAGGTGAATTACAATTGCAAACCACATCTGCATCAATTATACAAATAGATCGTGCTTGTGAACCAATCCAACTCATACAACAATGGTACGCAACTATTCTCAAAACATTGTCTAAACTATTATCCCTAAAACAAACTATCCCTTATGTTATTTAGGTTCGAAAGGAAAAGTGACCCGACGAAAATCCTTGAAAGACCGATGGTACAAAGAATTATTATTTTCCCATTTTTCCTTTTTCAATTGACTCTTCTTTATTTTACTAAAAAATACGACAATCTACTATTACAACTTGAAATTAAAATTATATTTAATAAAATCATAAGAAAAAAGTGCAACGCACGTATTCATTACTAGTATATATAAACACCAATCCTCTAAAAGTTTCTTTCTTTTTTAGATTTACCTAAGTTAACCTTAATATATTATTTTTCATAGAGGTGATTATGTAAAAACATGTGCTTATTAATTGACATTAAATACTTTCACATTACAGTATTTATTATTATTAATTATGATTCACATGTTTATATCTAGATTAAATTCATTTTCTAATACAGTGAAAAGTACCTCATAATATTAGAAAAGAAAAACACTAGAAAAAAAATAAAAATTGAAAGAACTTGTGTAAATTCATTGGTTTCATTTTCTCCTAAAAATGTGATGAAATGATAATTGAAAATGCTTCAACAGATTATTCTAAGCATTCCATTGTGCCTGAGTAAAATCTTAAATTTTTATGTTACATTTCTTTATACTGAAGCATACCAATGTGTTTGTGTGTGATTGACTGTGTAACCACATGTAAGCAGATTTAAACGAGAAACAACCATGTATATTCCAAGCCTAGGTGATGAATCTTCTCGTGTTTGTTGAGGAAGAGGTAGAGATCAAATTTTTATGATAACTTGTTCTCGGAGGTAAGATTGAATGATGGTTAAATCCCACTTTTGGTTTGTGATTAGGTGAGAATCTATTAGATTATGCATTGCTTCTAGAATGGAGGGTAGATAAGATTCTAATGAAATTTTTTCCATCCATTTATCTTTCCAAATGTTAATATGTTGACCATTTCCAACAATCCATTGTGTTGATGATGTTATTAGTGGGATGTTTCTATGTAAGTTTTTCCATATCCACCTATGTTGAGGCCTACAAACTGAATTGATAAAATCACACTAAGGAAATTTTTTTGTTTTGAAGAAATTATAACAGAAAGAATTTTGTTTAATATGTAATCTCCAACTATGTTTAAGGAGAAAAGATTTATTAAGGATTTGTGAATTTCTAAAGCCTAGTCCCCATATGATTTCGGAGAACATATTGTATCCCATTTAACTAAACTGGATTTACTTTGGTTCGGTTTAGAATTCCAAAAGAATTTTTTATGAAGACTGGATAATCTTTGATGGATAAAGAGGGGATCTTAAATATTGGCATATAATGATTAGCAGTTGATCCTAAAACTTGATTAGTATTGACCTACCTGCATAGGATAAAGTTTTATTGCACTAGTTAGACATTTTCTTTTCTGTTTTTTTAATTATTTCCAAAAACATTTCCTTATCCAATTTATTGGTATTATAAGGAAGCCCAAGGTATTTGAGGTTTGATTATTAGGATTAAGGTTCAACTTAGTACTAATATCTCTTTTAATAAAATTTAGTGTGTGAGAGAATAATGCAGTTGATTTTTCCCAGCAAATAGTTTGACCCGATGTAAATTCAAAGTTATTAAGAATATCTCTCAAGTTAAAGATAGTTTGGAATTAGTTTTCAAAAATAGTAAACAGTCATTGGCAAATATGAGAATTGGTAAAGTTGGGACACTTTTAGATGTTTTCATAGCTCTAATTTTCTAAATTTGATCCAGTGCAATACACCTGCTATATGTCTTTGATAATCTATTGATGGTTTTACCATTCCACATATAGCTAGAGATGATAAAAAACATAATAAAGTTAAATATAAAATTTAAAAATTCCAGAACTTAAAATAGAATGCAATGAAAATTGAAGTAGAAACAATATTACAAGGAATATATCACAAAAGTACTTTAAAGATAATTGATAGAATTAATATTTTTTAAAGAAACAACAAAATAAGTAATTATTAAAATTTTCAACTTGTCTTTTTTTTTTAAAAAAAGAACAAAAATGTTATAATTCCGAAAGTGAAACAAATTTGAATAATAATTTTCAGCTTCATATGAATAATTTCTATGTCTCAATATGAATGTGTTAGACTGGGTGGCCAAAAGCTAATTGGATTGGTTGTTTTTCATTCGACAATCTTTATCAAATAATATTAGATTGATGAATACGGTAGGAATTCATCAAGATGGTAATATGTTTCGTTGAACATACCACTAATATTGAACGGGGTTTTAATGGCACAAAGAAATGCCCACAGATCGAAAGATTAACCCGTGAAGTTAGGCTGCGCATAAGTTTGGCAGCTATGAAACCAACTCCTAAAGGCCGGTCTGAAACGTTCCAAGTTGAGGACCTCGAGACTGGTCATCGAGGGTCCTATAGAGACTTGCACTAAGTATTGCAATCGTGTTTCGTCGACAGGAGACGTAGGTCGTCCGTGCAGTTTTAGTAGGTTAGTTGGCAAGGTAGTTAACTGATTGAAGTGACTCACGGGAATCGTCATATGGAAGCCTCTTAAAACTTGGTCGGTATGACAAGATTTTCGATTTTGATAGTACGAAATTAGTCCTCTGACTTGAGGAATCATGACAGTCACGAGCATACGAAGACTGTATCTTGGATATGGCGAGCGGTGGCTGTGTGGTGAGGCATGGTCATCATAAGCTTTATCCAGTGCAGTCGAAGTATGTAGCGAGGGCGGTGGATTTCAAGAGAGGATCTGTCCTCTGTCATTATATGACATAGAGTTCTCGCATGCACCTTGAGATGGTTTAGACTCTAAAAGTCTTTGGCCAAAGCGATTATGGATTAGTAGAGTAAACGCATCTCGAGTGTTAAGCATAGTTACTTAGTCAAGGATGGGAACCGACACCCAACTCCATGACCTAGACTAAGGCTAGGAGACGGTTGACAGTAGCACCGTACTCGTATGGATTCGGAACCTAAATATTTATGCCAACATTCACCTAGTCTCTGGTGCCATGGACTGTTGCTAGACGGCCACCCATGGTAACGGGCGATCTCTAATTATGGATAATGAAAAATAATTAATTAAATTAGATTCAATTAAGTATGTTGGTCACACACGCCCAAGACTAGTTGAGGATGAACCTAAAGAGTCACACTCTAATCACCGACATGTGATGGAATTAGTTTAGAATTAATTCCGGAAGGAAGAGATTAATTTAATTGGATTAAATTAATTTTTTGGAGAGGATAAAAAAGATTATTTATAAATAAATCCATGGGTTGGATTTTTTCAAAGATTAATTAATTGAATTATTTAATTTTGGACTTTAAGCCTTTTGAATTAATTGGATTAATTAATTGACTTGATTTAATTTATGGATTGGATTCATAAATTAAATGAGAGAATGGGCTTGGCTCTTTTAATTGGATTAAAGACTTAAAGTGATGGACTTAAAGATTAAATTGGATTTAATTTAGGTCCATTGGACATGGGCTTAATCCATTAGAGTCTAGTCCACTTTAGACCAAGCTCACGACCCGTTTTGACTTTGTAGAAGTTAAAGAAAGAGTTGGTTGATTATGGGACATGAGGTGCACCAAATTTTCAGCAAATTTTGATGGAAAAAGCGGCTAGGGTTTCAAGGAAAAGAGAGGAGAGAGTTTGGATGAGATAGGCCTCATCTAGTGTAGTGTTGTGACTAGGTCAAAAATACTAACACACTCTCCCATCTTGAGAAACCCGAAACCCACGAATTTTGAACTACCAAAATCAACTTTCTTCTTGGTCTTTCTCTCCCAAGATGCTCCTCTGCTTCTTCGTTTCGTTGGTTCATCGAATCAGAGAAGGAACAAAGAGAAATCAACATCGTTAACTAATAACGTATTGTTGATTTCTTTCTTCCGTTTCTTTATCTTGCTAGCACGAGAAAAGAGAGATCCACGGTGATTATAATGGTTGGATTTAGAGGTTTTAATGATGAAATCTCGTGGAGAAGAATCAGGTTGAAAAAGAGATCATTGCTTGTAGCCGTACGAGAAAATGACAAAAGGTAAATTCTGGTTTTTGCTCATTCTATTTTTCTCGTATTATTGTTGGTCTATGTATTATTTTATACACCCAATACCCAGGAAAGATCAAGGGTACCCCCCTTGATCGTGATTTATTCATTGCTTTACTTTCATGTTAAATCATTTTTCTTGATTTTTTATGCTTGCGCCGCGCTTTCCGTGCCGATCCGCTTTCTTCAAGTGGTATCAGAGCCCGGTTCGGTGTATAGGCCTAGAATCTAACGTATATTACGTGTTTCAGCATGTTTACATATTTTTTTAATTGGTTTTGGAAACATGTTTTTTGGTTTTTTAATTGCATATCTAGATCTAGGGTTTATGTTTTTTTTTTTTTGCATTTAATTTTGGACATGAAATTTTTTATTAAATTTTGCATTTCTGAAAATTGATTATTTTCTTGTTGTTTCAGAAATTGTATAAAAAAGGTTTCAGAAAAAAAATCGAAAAAAAAAAGCAACAGCGACCGCTGCCGGCCGGCCGGCTGGCAGGCGCGCACGCGCGGGCAAGAGCCCTGTGCGCGCAGCTGACCAGTGCGCCCGCTGGTGTGCGTGCGGCAGGCAGCGCACGCACGTCTGCGCACAGGCAGGCGCCTGCTGCTGACCGGCCATCTGGACCGTTTTTCTGATTTTTTCAGATTTTTTCATTTTTTCATTTTTCTAAATTTTCAGCATATTTTTCTAAAACAGTTAATATTGGTGAATTTAATTTTTGGTTGAGATTTGGTATTTCCTAAGATTAAATTACTAAAATTAATTTGAATGAGTTTTCAAAGAAGAATTAGTTTTTTGCATGGGTTGCACTTATGTCCATTATTAAGTTGCATTATTTTACATATAAATTCCTGATATTTGATGTGTAATTAATTTATGATATTGTATATCATTTTTATATAATGCATGATTTGTGTTATATTTGATGTGCATGTTTATTTTGGAAATAAATGTGTTATATTTGTTAATTGGATAACATGGATGATCACGAAGCCCATTGGACCCTGTGTATGGTTTATTTTCTGTTGGGTTGGGGCCTGCGTGTCTCTTATTTTCTTTTTGTGTTTATTTTTGGCATATTATGTTTAAGGCTTGTTTTTCCCTATTAATGTACTCCCCCAACTGATGATTGGGGTTTCTTTTTAAGTTGTAATGAGAGTAGAATATGTGGGGAGGTTTATTTTTTATTTATTTTAAATAATTGTAAAGAGCAAGCGCAGACGATGGAGGCCCATGGAGAGGCCATTAGGTTGGCCCACGGAGATTCATGGAGAAGAGGCCCGAAAGATGGAGCACAGGAAAGAGATGAAGAAATAAAGAGAGGTTACAAGGCCCATAATGTGTTAATGGGTTAAACATCTTGTAATAGCATAGGCCTACCCTTAGACTAACCATAGATCCACTGCGGGCTCAGTGGGTCACATAGGTTTTGGGCTTGTGATCATCCAATAGGGGTGTTCTAGGCTTTTATTTTGCATGCGATGCGTTTCATTTAAATGCATTAGATATATTGGATATATTTTCATGCAAGATATTAATTATGATGAGGTCTCGGTCATATATTAAAATGAACTCTCACATGTTGGACCAAGTTAATAATATTAGACCCTAAAATAAAAACAAACAAATGGCTTGTTATTCCATACATTCCATCCACAGTAATATAGTGAGGAAGCTAATTTCACCCATACATGGCCTCACGACTCGTGGCACGTGTGGATTGAAATGAAGCTGCACTGTTACTGTGAACGAAGTGAATACACACTTATTTCCCTGTCTCACGAGTCGTGGGACGTTTGGATTGGAATAAAGCTGCACTATTGTTGTGAACGAAAAGACTACGCTTCTATTTTCCTGTCTCACGAGTCGTGGGGGGCGATTATTTGCGCTATGATTCAGTTGATGGATTGGGACTAACGCCAATCAATGTAATTTCCATGTCTTCCATCCACAGTAATATAGTGAGGAAGTTGATTTCAGCTACACGTGGTCTCACGAGTCGTGGCATGTTTGGTGGAAAAAGCTGCACTATTATTGTGAACGAAAGACTACGCTTCTATTTTCCTGTCTCACGAGTCGTGGGGGGCGATTGTTTGTAGTATGATTCGGTTTATAGGTCGGTCTAACACAAAGTAACGTGATTTGCTTGGAGTCCTCGGAATCACTTAAAAAGTGAGGCAAAAATATCTTGAGGATTCTCGTAGGACGAGAATGGTATTGGATACCTCCACAAGACTATTTCAATGTGAATCGTAAAAGCGGGCATGGAGAATTTTGCTTGTGGATCTCAAGCCCACTAGAAAAATGGTTTTCCCGAAACCTATTTGAGAGTGATGGGCTTTCGCAGAAATAGTGAGAGGGTTAATGACTGAAGCCCAAGTTCTTAACTTGAACCTAATATTGTGATAATCTGTTTCTTTTTCTGTTTATTGTTAATTTCTAAGAATCCACTTAATTATACTTGAGGCTAATATTTAATGGAACAAACCATTTGGATTAACTGAAAAATCTGAGGATAGTCCTCGATTTCGAGAACCAGACTTATGTTATGAATAAGTCTTACCTCGGACTTTGCTGGAAGGGTTCCTTCCGGAGAACGTTTGACGTTTGAAAAGTTTACTCAGTGGCATGAAACAACTGAAAAGTACATAGTAACGTACTGGGCTCGATGAGCAACAAGATTCAGAAACAGTACGAAAGGTATGAGGACATCTGGTCTATAATGACTGAATGGTATTAAATATGCTATGATGAAGGCATTCTTTGGCATGATAATGATTCAGGGATCGTTGTACATGAGCATGGAGTGATGATGCTAGCCTTAGTGGAGAAGTTCAAAGACCTCCAGGCTGATCTCAATGAGGAAGAAACGTATGTTGACTTGATTCTACAATCACTATCTCCCTCCCTTGATCAATTTACTATCAGCTATAACATGAATGGGCTTGAGGAAAGCCCTCATGAGTTGATTAATATATTGATCAAGTACGAGGCAATGAATGAAAAATCTGCGCCATTAGTACTAGTGGGAGAGGCTTCAACCTCTAAAGTGAAGGACAAGATTGCCGGACGTGAGAAGAGGAAGAAGGGTGAGATGTTTCTACTGCTGCTAACACTTCGAGTGCTCCTATTACACCGCTAGGCGGGGGTAAAGAAACAGAGAAAGGTTTTTGGTCAG
>JACGWL010000289.1:0-11319 GCA_034509725.1 Sesamum angolense
TAATCTGCCAGACTATGCAAACAGGTTAAAGTGGTAGATAGATTGGTTCTGGGTGTAAATATAGTTATTCTTAATTATTTTTAGGCTATATTTGAATCAATGAATTTGGATTTGAAAAAATGATCAGAAGAAATATTATTTTTTAAAGTATTTTAATAGTGATTTGTTAGTTTATTGTGATAGTAGTTGATTTACTCAAACAAAATATCAATATTCTATAAAATATAATTTGAACTTAGTAGTGGAAGATTTAAAATTTTTAAGTTTATAATCCAAACACATGCAAAAAAAAAAAAAAAACTTATGACTAGAGATTTGAGATTATTTTAAAATTTGTTAGATGTGTAAGTTTTAAATCAAATTATAAAGGAAACAATACGTATTCAAATTTGACATTTGTGCATCATATAATTCTCCAAATCTTATAAAATAAATAATACATAGGAATTTATAAGTAAAGACAATATATTTTTTCTTACATTGTCTCATTCCACACATAATTATACATTTATCCCATACACCAAAGTAAACGGGTTTTTAATATTTTCAATTTAGTACTTGAGTTCCTCTACTTATGTTGCTACATATCATCAATAATTCATCACTCGAGTGGTGAGTTCAAGTTTTATAGATTTAAATATTTAATCTATTTTTAATATTAGTATATTGTTTCTTTATTTATTTTAAATTTATTGATTTATTTAGAATTATTAATGTATTATGTATTAAATATTATAATAATTATACGTTGGTTAATTTAAAAATATCAAACTTTTTTTTTTGGGCAAAATTACACTTACAATCCCTAGGATAAGGAGTTCAACATTTTGCTCATCTGCTTTTATAGAATTTTCAAGATGGTTTTAAAGTTGAAAAAACTCGATACATCTAATCCTATAAAAATATGACAAATTAGAAATATATTTAATCCCATAAAATAGAGGACTAAATGAGTTGAGTTTTTTTCAATTTTAAAACCATTGTAAAAATCCCATAAAGCAGATAACAAGTATTGTTTTACGTAATTGATGCAAATCTATAATGCACAGACACTCCAAAAAATTACCCGATGCAGTGTAGGACGCGGCATCGGAGTATCCAAAAATAAAAAAAAAAGGAAAAAAGGGACACAGCGTCGGACACGGCTATTGGCGTGTCCGACACGTTTTGGAGGAATGTCGGACACATTTTGGACACTTTCTGAATTTTTTTATAATTTTTAAAAATTTTGGGCATTTAAAAAAATTAAGCTTAATAAAATAGAAAAATAATTAATCCATTCCTCTTAAACTAAAAGTATTAAGATGAAGTTACTAAAAAATAGAGAGATGTTCACGATAATTAACCAATTTAAATTAATAAAAAAGATTTATTGTATATTTTTAAAGCCACATTTAATATTTTTAATATTGAATATTTTAATTTTATGATAAATTGAAAATATATATTAACAATATATTATTTATAGTCGTGTTAGTGCCGTATCATATTCTAAATTTTTTATATTTCTCGTGTCCCTGTGTTCGTATCGCCGTGCCTGTGCATCGTAAATGCAAATCATAATTTTAAGGAGATGGGCCTTTGGTGTGCAAATCCACTTCAGCCCAAGCCTACCTACAAAATTGTTTTTATCTCTGAATGGATGAAAGAACAGAAAAAGATAAGAAAGAGAGAGTTCGCCGTTGCCGGGGATCGAACCCGGGTCGCCCGCGTGACAGGCGGGAATACTCACCACTATACTACAACGACTTGTTTGTTAACCTGAAACTTATAAAAAGTAATAACAGTGTAAAAATAATTAGTTATTAATAAAGTTTACTATTTCTTCTCTTTTCTGTGCAAGTTATTGTAAAAAAAGACATTAAAATTAGTAATAGACCCTAATGTGAAAAATATCTTGCAGGTTCTACTACTGGATTGAGTTTCTGCTAACTGCAAGAATCGTCGCTCATCATAGTCCTCCCGATGATTCCAACTACTAACTTTATGTACAAAATCAAACCCAGAACCAATGCTTCCACCTTCCTTCATCATTTCAATCAGACGTTGAATTTGTTCTTCCTGCCCAGTTCAGGAAGCCGGTTCCTTTCACATCAAACTGTTGATAACTGCCGACGCCAAGAAATCAGAGAAGAAGAAAGCCCCGTAAGTAAATTTGATTTCAAGGCCTATATGCTTGAGAAAATCGGCGTCGTCAATCAGGCCTTAGACGCCGCAGTTCCCCTCAGAGACCCCGTCAAACTCCACGAAGCGATGCGCTATTCTCTCCTGTCCCAAGGAAAACGCATCTGCCCCATCGTCTGTCTCGCCTCCTGTCGGCTGGTCGGCGGAGATGAGTCAATGGCTTTGCCGTCAGCGTGCGCCCTTGAAATGATCCACGCCATGTCCCTGATGCACGACGACCTGCCCTGTATGGACAACGACGATTTACGCCGGGGCCGGAACCACGTGGTTTTCGGGAACACGTTTCTGTAATAGCTGGGTACGCCCTTCTTGCGCGCGCATTCGAGCACATAGCGACGGATACAAAAGGGGTGGCCCGGGTAAAATTGTCCGCGTCGTGAGTGAATTAGCGAGGTTGATTGGGCCGGAGGGTGGTCGCCGGGCAGGTTGCGGATCTGAAATGTGGAGGGAATGGGCAGTTGGATATGGGAGTGGAGCAGCTGGAGTACATTCACCTGCACAAGACCGCCGCGTCGGTGGAGGCGTCGGCCGTAGCGGGTGCGGTTCTGGGCGGAGGGCGTGAGGAGGAGATTGACAGGCTGAGAAGATACTCGAGATGCGCGGGGCTGATGTTTCAGGTGGTGGATGACGTTCTTGATGTTACCAAGAGTTGTGCAGAATTGGGGAAGACTTGTGGGAAGGATTTGGTGGCCGGGAAAGCGACGTACCCAAAGCTGATGGGGGTTGAGAAATCAATGGAGTATGCTGAGAAGTTGAAGGAGGAGGCTCAAGAACAACTGGTTGGGTTTGATCAGGAAAAGGCTGCTCCATTGATTGCCTTGGCAAATTACATTGTTCAGAGGCAAAAGTGAGGAACTCTGTCTCCTCCTATATTCTTAGTTTTGTCACTAATTAACACTCAACTCAAGAATTGCATGGGGGGAAACAGATTGTTGCTCTCTCCGCAGACATCCGTGTTGTGTTAGGTCAGGATGTATGTTTAGTGTCACTAAATGATCTTGACAAGTATTGTTGTAATGTAAACTGAAGGAAGAGTAGGCAGCCCTCAGGCCGGCCCTCGGGAAGGGGAGGCCATTCGGACACAAGAAAATAGTGATGGGCGTTTGATGATGCAATCATTATTTTTAGGAGATGGGCCTTTTACTTTGGGGTGCAAATCCACTTCAGCCCAACCCTACCTGCAGATTTGATTTTCTTTTTTTTTTTTTTTCTGAATATGTAAAAAACCTGAAAGAATAAAAATTACTAAAAACAAAATCTTCGCCGTTGCCGGGGATCGAACCCGGGTCACCCGCGTGACAGGCGGGAATACTCACCACTATACTACAACGACTTGTTTGCTTATTTATAGTAACTATGTTTAGACAAATAATGATTAAAGTGATAATGTGTTTATTTATATATATTATCTATTGTTATACACTTAAAGAAATTTTACGTTTACTGCCATGTCACTCCTAATATAATAGATATTATAATTACAGAATATTATGGGAATATAAAAGGTTATGAACATTTTGAAAGAATATCATAAAGTGTATGCATTTATATATATTAATGTATTTACAATATCTATATAATTCTCATGTCAATTATTATCCTTTTCATATTTACATACATATAAACATTTTTAATCATTAATCTTGTAAACTAGTGATATATATTATTTTTATAATGCTATCATATGCCTAAATTCTATGTCAATAAAAATTAGGAACAATTACACTCTCGTCCTATGAAGTTTGGTGTAACTATACGTAAATTTCTTGTAGTTTGAGAAATTACATCTAACACCCTTAAGGTTTGCTTCCGTCTGATATATCAGTCCCTCTGTTAGTTAAAATTCATCGAATTTGCTGATATTAAAAAATTATATATTATCCACAATTGACTTATTACTGACTTATTGCAGGTTAAATGAATATTTTTATGATCAAATTACCCTCATACGTCTTCACGCGTTAATGCATATTAGGAGACATATCTTCACCGTTATAAGGGTAGTTTAGTCCGAAAAAATTATTTGACTATATATATATCAATTTTCATTAAATTGTTCTGTGTATATCAGCAAATTTAGTAAATTTTGACTAACGGATTGACTAATTTGTTAGACGGAAGTAAATTTCAGGAGTAATAAAATTCAAATATATTTCATTTTCTACACAAAAAAATCATCTAAAATTCAAAATTCAAAAATATCGCAGAAAATTTAAAATGAAAACAATACCAAACATGGCCATCCTAGTGATCCTATGGTACTCAGAACAGAGTAAAGTAAAACAATTAGATATTGTTTATAGTAGTCTCTGAATCAAACTAGATAAATAAAATAAAATGCAAAAATGGGAATTTTTATGTTTAAAATATTAGGAGATGGGACGTTTCCATTGGAGGTCAAGTCAACTTGAGCCAAAGCCCATCTAGAAAATTGGTTTGAAAGTTGAAAACTTGAAAGAATAATAATTACTAAAAAACAGATTCTTCGCCGTTGCCGGGGATCGAACCCGGGTCACCCGCGTGACAGGCGTGAATACTCACCACTATACTACAACGACATCGTAATCTGTGATACCAATTCAAAATACAAGGCCAGAAGTTTCGAGTATTAACAAATATTGTACTTAACTAAAAATTAAATTACTTTAAAAAAATTATAAATATTCCCTTTATTTTAGCATTCGTTTAATGTTTGGTTTGACTCTATTAGATTTTAATTCAGTTATTTTTAAATATTCGTTATAAGTGAAAAAGAAAAGTAAGATAAATTAAATACAAAATTACAACCGAATATTTGACTTGTGTCGGGATTTGGGTGTTGGCGGATCCTCTTTTATGTGAACGTGGGCGCATATATAGAGAACAATAATCTGAAGGCATGTTAGTGGATGATTATTGGTCGGTGCAAATCTTTTTTATATTAGTTTTTACATTATAAATTATTATATTCTCGAAATTATGGGAAACTGATATTATCTATTACAATATAATTAAATTAGTAAAAACCTTAAATTGTAATTATAATTAATTAATATTTTTATGATTTTAGCTATGGCCAAAATATTAAATCTAACTTTTAATTATGACTAATGATTTAGCCCCATTCACGAAAATAATGGTTAATAGCTATTAAACAGGCACGACTAATTAATATTCACTATAATATTTATTTCTTAATCATAATAAGCTATAGTAATTTAAGAAATAAATATTCTCTACACTCACAAATGATAATTAATAATCATCACTTCAAATATAATAATTAAACCCCTAATTAAATTATTTTAAAAAATCAATTGTAATTATTACTTCTTTTCTTTTTAATTAAAAAGACTCTAAGTCATTTTAACACTACCACATTATTATTTTTTTTGTTGATAATATTTTAAGTTGATTTTTTCAAAAAAAAAAAAGTGAATTATTATATTATATATTTTAAAACATAAAAAAATATTATTATATACAGTAGAGACTAGAGAGTGCGTGTAGCGATTCATTTGGGTGTGTGTAGAATATTGGCACAGACCATAAGTAAAAAAAGCATGTGTAGTGTAGTGTAGTGTAGAGTAGTTCAACCTTAGACTCCCATCTTCTCTCTTTTCTGCAAAAGTTCCAACTCTCCACTCTGCAGCAGCGTCGACGGACCCCCTCACCGTCCATTAAAATAAACCCACACTTTTCACATTCATCTTCGCCTCACACGCTTCCCTACTTCATAAATACTCCTTTCTATCAACATTTCTCACATATTCATATACCATTACCAAGACTTTCAGCACCTTCAAGAATCAACCACAATGGCTACTTCATCAGCCTCTCCCATTCTCAACCACGCCTTCTCTTCTTCTTCAGCTAAGCTACCGCCGTCCTACACCACCAACGCCGCCGTGTCCCTCAACCAGCTTTCCTTCCGCCCATCTAAAACCGCTCTGATCCCACAGCCCCTTACAGTTTCCACCACCTCCGCCGCCGCCAGAAGATCGTTCTCTTGCAGGAGCCAGAGCGACCCATCAGATTCAAGATCCTGTAATTAATAATTACTACACTAGATATTTTTTCATCCATCTCTATTTTTCATTTTCTTGTATTTATTTGACGAGTCCAATTTCTGGGGTTTCAGCTAAAGTTCAAGAACTCAATGTGTATGAGATCAACGAAAGAGACCGCGGCAGCCCTGCTTACCTTCGATTGAGCCAAAAAACCGTCAATTGCCTCGGCGATCTCGTGCCCTTCAGCAACAAGGTACACTCTTCCACACCAAAATCACCATTTCCCCCCCTCAAAATTCAACAAAGTCGTACATTAAAATCGCCGTTTTAATGAAGTTCAATAAACACGTCTTATAGGTTTACACAGGGGACTTGAAGAAACGGGCGGGTATAACCGCCGGAATCTGCGTGCTGATAAAGAACGAACCGGAGAAGAAAGGGGACCGCTACGAGGCCATCTACAGCTTCTACTTCGGCGATTACGGCCACATCGCGGTGCAGGGACCGTACCTCACATACGAGGACACATATCTGGCCGTGACCGGCGGTTCCGGCATATTCGAGGGGGTGTACGGGCAAGTGAAGCTCCAACAGATCATCTTCCCTTTCAAGCTGTTCTACACTTTCTACTTGAAGGGAATACCGGACCTCCCAGCGGAGCTGCTGGGAGAAGCCGTACCGCCGTCGGCGGCAGTGGAGCCGACAGCTGCGGCGAAGGCTTGTGAAGCCGGCGCCACGCTGTCCAATTTTACCAATTAGAGGGGAGATTGGTGGTTGATAGTGATAGGCAGTGTTTGGTTGTGTAATAATTGCGAATAGTGGAAATCATTTGATGAGTGTATGAATAATTATTCTACCTTTTTGGGCAAAAGGGACTACTCCTTAGCCTTAATAGTTATAGAGCACTATCTCTTGTGGAGGCAATGTTCAAATTGGGTTTATATGTAACCCTATTTTTATTTATTTTTATTTTAAATCTTCTTATATATTTAGGATTTAATATATATATATATATATGTATATGTTTTTTTTAAATAATGATTTAATTATTAAATGTGTGATGTGTGTGTGTGTTAAATAAAGGTAATCGATATGGCACACCATTTTTACATGTATTTAATAATATTTTATTAAAATATATTATAAATTAGAATGGAATGTATAAGTTAATAAATTATATTTAAAAAAATAAATAGATAAAAAAATCAATTTAAGATATCATAACACAATAAAAGAATTAGTGTTCTTGTGTTAAAATTATGTGGAATTGCTTTTATATTAAAAAATAATAGTCATAATTAATTTTTAAAATTATATAATTAGAAGTATGATTGTTATAATTAAAAATTAGTGTGACATGGTCATAAGCCGTCTTTTATGAGTGTACGTGATATTTTTTTTATATTATAGATTATATATATATATATATATATATATATATATATATACACGTTATGTACATAAATAGTCTTTAAATAAAATACATGATTTAATTATTAGACACAGTGATGTGTATATGTTAAATAAAATATAAGATGCAGTAGAATTTGAAATAGAAAACTTAAATGCTCGGCTAAGCTTATTTAAATTATCTTATTAGTACATACATTTTGTAAGATGTTTTTAAAACTTATAAATTGTTATATCTTTTTTTTTTTTTATGTTTATGAAGTGTTTAAAAAAAATATTAAAAATCCGATGTGTCCCTATTATCATAAATAACAATGGGTTCAAAATCATAATAAATTAATATTATTTAACACGATTTAATGAAATTAATACAAAAATTTAATTTTTTATCACAATTAATCAATATTTACTATTATTTTGGCTATGATAAAAATATTTATTATGATTTTTAGCTATGAGTAATGTTGGTCTCGTTTGCAAAAGTAATCGATAATAATTATTGTATAGTCTTGATTAATTAGTATTCGTTAAAATTATTTATTTATTTATTTATTCAAACTTTCAATTTTCAATTTTTTTTCACGGTAAAGAATATCACAAATTTTATTAGTGTTTAATCTATGATTTATTTTACAATTTATTTTCACAAAAAACAAAAAAAAAAAAAAACAAATTATTACAAACACCCCTTTAATCAGGTGAAAATTGTAGGATACGGACAAAAGAGTATAGACAAAGTTATCAGGCCCCCACCCACTACACTACCTACCTGTTGTACTCCACTATTTGTCCCCATCACTTTTATTCATACTAATACTAATTAGGGATAATTACACTTTCTTTCCCTAAAATTTGATGTAATTACATATACACCCTTATAATTTAAGAAATTACATTTAGCTCTCCTAAAATTTACTTTCGTCTGATAAATAAGTCAATTCGTTAGTAAAAAATCACTAAATTTACTGATATTAATAAAAAACTGATATTTACCCTTGATTAACTTATTGTTGGCTTACTGTATGTCAATAATTTTTTCCGACTAAACTACTCTCATAACAATAAAATGTATCTTCTCGCATGCATTAACGCGTGAAGACGTAAACAAACCTCATGGGTGGTAGATATAATTTTTCAAACCACAGAGGATCTACGTGTAATTATACCAAATCTTATGGGAGGAAAGTGTAATTATCCCTACTAATTATTGTAGTATATCATTTTACGTGAATATAATATAATAATCATTAACACTTTAAAATATATTATAAGTAAGAATAAAGTATCAATACATTACATTAAAAAAAGAAAAAATAAAGAAAATAAAATAATTTATTAGTTGATGTAACGTTTGAAAAGTCGAATAAGTTAGTTATCTTATCAACTATTCTCCTTTGTAAGTATGGAGGGCCTTTTATTTTCATATTAACTAGTGTTGTGGCACGTCGTTCTTGCATTCATATAATAAATATTATTTTGCGCTTTAAAATGAATTATTTGAAAGGTCAATAAATTAGTTATCTTATCCTTGATGAGTATTTTTTATATTACCAAAAAACAATGCAGTAGTATTATTAACCGCCATTTTTTAGTGTGGAGAGTCTTTTCTTTTTATACTAGCCATTGTGGCACGTCGTCCCTGCGTGCATATAATAAATAATTTTTCACACTTTAAAATACATTATATAAGAGTAAAATATATAAATCAATATATTAAATTTAAAAAAAGAAAGAAATAAAAAAAACTAATTTATCAGTTAAAATAAATTTTAATAACTTGAAGAAGTTAGTTATATTATTATTTCAATGGCATTTTTTTTCTATATAGTTTAGATATAAATATAGAAGATATAAATACAGATAGATAAAGAATGGTGCGGTGGTGTCACGATAACTTCCATTTGTGAGTGTATAAAGAGTTTCTTTGTTATATTAGTATAGATTAGTAAAAATAAATAAAAAAAAAAAGCCTTTCATACCAATTAATTATCCTTAAATATTTATATTAATACAATTATTTATTTATTTCAAATATTCATATCATATTTTAACTGCTAATACGCTATTGCGTTTATTCTCCACTTTCTACTCCTATTATCTTGTTAATTTTCTCGTTTCTCAAAATGTTCTCACATTAAATAATAAATAATAATGTTATATCTGTACGTGCACATGTGCATGTTTAATTATTTGATCTAGCTAATATCCAAATATATAAAATACTCCAAATCAGATATGAAAATACTCCAAATATATTTTCGGTAAGATCTATAAGTCACATAACTCCATACATATAGTATGGAGGGACAATATTTGTAAATGTCCGAAATTGTACATTTTCAAATTGGATCAAGAACAGGTTGTGAATAAAACACAAAAAAATAAAATAATAAAAGTATCAGAATTTAGAATATTTGACGCAATAAGCTCTCTATACTATAATAATAACTGAAAATTTATCAAACTATTAGAACTTAAAATTATATAAATAGATACTTTACTTAGAAAAATATCGATTATATAAAAGGTAAATGTAAAACACTAACAAGATTATGAGTATATTTTTGTTTATTGGATTTGAGATTAACGAGCTTATAAGATATAAACAAAAAATTGAATGGAGTTAATTTTTTAAAAGGGATAATAATATTCAAATTATTTTATTTTAGGATCTTAATCATAAGCTCTTAACTTTTTTAATATATCAATATATATTTTTAATCTTTTAAAAATTTCTTGTTCTATAGCAGTGAAATTGAAGAGAGTAGGATTCTGTAGAATAGCATAGAGGTGGGCGTAAGATGATAGGAAAAAGGACAAGCAGCGAAAAGCGGACTGGAAGAGTTGGGAAACGCATGACACGCTTCTTCCAAATAATATTGTTGCCTTCAATTAAATTACCAGTATAAAGGTGAAAGTTGTAGTATCAAGGTAAACACTTGCCTTCTTCGGCTGGAGAACCCTTCAATTTATAGGTCAACTTTCACCTAATTGGATAAAATCGAATACACGATAGATATAATGGAGGATAAACGTGGTTGGATAAAACCGAGTCCCCCCATGAATTTTGGTGGGAGAGTTATCTCCTAGCTACACAGACCTGTAATCGTTGGGCGTAGTTGGAGTCCGCTACGGATGAGAGTATTTTCAGGGATAAAGATGCATGTTCGCAACCTAAATCTAAGCTTTTATATGTCCCTACAGAGACGGCTAGTCTTATTTGATTATGCGGGATGTGCTCTCATAAGCTTACGTGGTTGTCACTCGTGAATACTATGTGATGTAGGTTTCTACTTTAGTCGGAAGATTTCAAATCCCTAAATTTTCTTGTGAGTATGTAAGACCTTTTCAAATTTGAATATTTTATATCAATTTACTTCTTAGGGTCATCTTTGGCCGAACTCCTTGAAGGCTTTACTTGGACAATATTTTTTAGGGATAAGCCATGCATTTTTTTTCGAGTTTCACAATTTGTTTCTTACTTTTGAATCTCTTTGGATCAGTTCATTAAATATCAATAAATAGCATAAGAGGGGGCAAAAAGAAAAGAAAAATGCACGGAGCTTAGTGGAAAAACGACAAAGGGGGTTTGTGAAATACTATGAAAGAGGTGGGGTCAGATTGTTAATGACAGTTAAAATAGTGGGGGGGTGTTTGCAGTTTTATAATTACGAGTTGTTGCTTTCAAGCCCTCCCTTTAATTTCACAAGTTCTTACTCATCAGTAAGTTCTTCTT
>JACGWL010000292.1:0-10333 GCA_034509725.1 Sesamum angolense
TAGCGGCATAGGACTCCCTGAACTGAAGCAAAGACTCCTACTCCTAGATATGGATAAGAACGACTTATCCCTTACTAACTATCCCAACCAACTTGCCCATGAATCTCGTAAGGGGATAGGACCCCCAACAGACCAAGGCACTCCCTCTATAAATACAGCCCTGGTCCCTCCAGGGCGAAGACAGAGACCCAGACGTACAAAGGTGACACTCTAAGATATCTTGGGCACATTATCTGACGTCCTCACACCTCCTGACGTCCCTCTCATTGTCTAAACCAATCTCCAAGATCTCTCTAAGCTTATTATAAACGTGTTTTTTACACTTTCATCCAATTTTATTCATATATCAAGATTCACTATACCAATCACCATTATTCACTTAACTTTTCACTATTAAATTCATCGCAAATCCATACTACTTTGGCGTCGGGTGCTAACTCCTTTTTTTGTAGGTCCATCCTTCAAGAATTGGCATTCTCTTTCACCCAAACTATTGAATAATTGTCCAGATCACATAATAGACCCGTGCTTTTTTGCAAGCATCAAATGGTGCCGCCTGTGGGAACACAGAGCTTAAGACGTGAGTAACAATGAAAACCTAGTAACAATCGAATGAACAGGAAGAAGGCCTTGGAAACAGCAGGTAGCGCCCAAGCTCAGCAGGTTAAATCCAAAGACATCCCAGCCTCCGTAGTAAGATTACAATCCTAGGACCTCCCACGCCTGCTGATCCGCTGATTGAGCCTCAGTACCTTATCAGAATATAAGCCCTGGCCTAGGCAGGCATTCCCCTCAGGAAATATCTGTAATATTTTTATCTTTAGTAATCTTGAAAGTTTATTTTACCACACTGAATGTTCTAACATGTACTTTCTTGAATGGATGAAACGAAGGAGACATCCTTATCAAATTTCTCAAATTAAAGCCCTGTCCCAGACAGGCACCCTCTCATAAAAAACCATGTCTTCCACACAGGCACAAAGGCCCTGGTCCGGAGACACAACCTAGCCCTCCTTTGGGCAGGTACCTAGGTCCGTGTCCCAGGCAGACACCCTCTAATAAAAAATCATGTCTTCCACATAGGCACAAAGACCCTCCTTGGAGACACCCTGGCCCTTCTTCGGGCAGATACCTAGGTCCTTCCTCGAGAGATTTGTAAGCTCTGTCCCGTGTTGGCAAAGCCCTCCTCCGACACAGGCATCTAAGCCGTGCTTCCAGGGGATAACCTTCTTCTTCTTCTTTCCAAGAGGTTCCTAGGTCCTGTACCAAAGAGGTCCCCCTCAAATAAGTCATCATTCTTCGAGGCACAATAATTTTGCTTTTTTCAAGACCTATTCGTAATATATACATATTTTTATTATTTAAACATCTCTTGCAAAGAAATAAGCCTTGCACCCAAGTAGGCACAAAAGGCACCTGTTAAGCCCTCCTCCATGGTGGCACCTACACAAAAAGTGTTGCTCCGTACAAATACGAAGTAAGTCATTTTTGCCTAAGCATGCTTATGCTAATAACATTTTTTCGTAGGATTTCCCTCTTGGGACCCGCTCCTCTAAAGACATCTACTCTAATAAGTGTCAAAATCTCCACTTATTAGAGTGGACGGGGTCTATTAATGTGCATGAAAGTAAATTGGCCCAAAAGAGGCCCAAGCGGCCTAAATAAGAATAAAACAAATCGAAGGACCAGGATACCCACTAGGAACCCAGGACATCCCATGCATATAGCAATCTTGGGAGACCAAGGATGACCCAGTTCACAATCTAATTAGATAGGCCCAGAAAGCTCAAGAAGCCCATGAAGAGGAAAAGGAGACTTGGGACAATCCTCGAACTTTAAGGCCTAAGACTGCCCCGAACTCGAGGCTTGGGACCTCCCCGACTCAGACCATGATTAAGGCCACCAAAATATCCAGCTCAAAAGGCCCACACACGTGCCAGCCCATTCTCCCACGGGGCACCTCATCAGCCCAGGTGTCGACAGCCACCTCGGACCCACGTCAACCTAGAATGAATAAAATGTAGTAAGGAAAAAATCCATAGCAAACTAGGACTCCTTAGCGGCTAGGACTCCCTGGACTGAAGCAAAGACTCCTACTCCTAGATATGGATAAGAACAACTTATCCCCTAATCCAAAAATATCCCAACAACTTGCCCATGGAATCTCGTAAGGGGGATAGACCCCCAACACACCCTCGCGCACTCCCACTATAAATACAGCCCTTGTCCCTCCAGGTCGAAGACAAAGACCCGAACAGACAAAGGGGGACACTCTAAGACATCTTGGGCACGTTTCTGACGTCCCTCACACCTCCCTGAGGTCCCTCTCAATCTCTAAACAATCTCCAAAGCTCTCTCTAAGCTTAATATAACGTGTTCTTACACTTTTCACCAATCTTATTCATTATATCACGATTTTCCATCACATTCACTTACTTTTTTACTTTAATCCATCTCAAATCCATACTAACTTCGGCGTCGGGGTGCTAACTCCATTTTTGCAAGTCCATCCATCAAGATTTGAATTCTCTTCCACCCAAGCTTTGAACAATTATACATATTCATTGGATCTGTGCATTTTTTGCAAGCATCAAATGGCGCCGCCTGTGAGAACACAGAGCTTAAGACGTGCATAACAATGGAAAAACAACTAGTAACATACTAAACAAGGAGAACATTGTGGAAATAGTAGGTAGCGCCCAAGCTCCGCAGGTCGAATCAGAGACATCCCTGGCCCTCGCTAGTAGGATGAGAGTCCCAGGACCTCCCAGGCCTGCTGATCCGCTGACTAAGCCTCCATGCCATAGTACCTTATAAGAATATAAGCCCTGGCCTAGGCAGGCATCCCCCTCAGGAAATATTTGTAATATTTTTATCTTTAGTAATCTTGAAAGTTTATTTTACCACACTGAATGTTCTAACATGTGCTTTCTTGAACGGATGTTAACGAAGGAGACATCCTTCTCAAAATTTTTCAAATATAAAGCCCTGTCCGGACAGACACCCTATCATCAAAACCATGTCTTCCACACAGGCACAAAAGCCATGCTCCGTAGAGGCAACCTACCCCTCCTTCTGGCAGGTACCTAGGTCCGTGTCCCAGGCAGACACCCTCTCATAATAAGCCTTGTCTTCCACACAGGCACAAAGACCCTCCTCCGTGGAGACACCATGGCCCTCATTCGGGCAGATACCTAGGTTCATCCTTGGAAGATTTGTATGCTCTGTCCCGTGCAGGCCCCTAAGCATTCCTCCGCGGAGGCATCTAAGCCCTGTTTCCGGTGGACACCTTCTTTTTTTTCTTTCCGAGAGGTTCCTACGTCCTGTACCAAAGAGATCCCCCTCAAATAAGTCCTCATCCTTTTGAGGCACAATAATTTTGCTTTATTCAAGACCTAAATCGTAATAAATACATATTTTATTATTTAACACCTCTTGCAAAAAATAAGCCCTTTACCTGAGTAGGCACAAAAGGCACCTATTAAGCCCCTCCTCCGTGGTGGCACCTACACAAAAAGTGTTGCTCCATACAGACACGAAGTAAGTCTTTTTTGCCTAAGCATGCTTATAATAATAACATTTTTTTGTAGGAATCCCCTCTTGGGACCGCACCTCTAAAGACATCTAATCTAGTGAGTGTCGAAATCTCCACTTATTAGAGTGGGGGGGCTACTAATGTGCCTGAAAGTAAATTGGCCCAAACAGACCCAAGCGGCCAATTAAGAATAAACAAATCGAAGAACCAAGATACCCACTAGGAAACCCAGGATATCCCTTGCATATAACAATCTTGAGAGACCAAGGATGACCCAGTTCACAGTCTAATTAGATAGGCCTAGACAGCTCAAGAAGCCCATGAAGAGGAAAGGAGACCTGGGACAACCTCGAACTTTAGGCCTAGGACTGCCCTGAACTCGAGGCTTGGGACTTCCCCGACTCGGACCATGATTAAGGCCCACCAAAATATCCAGCTCAAAAGGCCCACACACGTGGCAGCCTACTCTCCCACGGGGCACCTCATCAGCCCAGGTGTCGACAGCCACCTCGGACCCACGTCAACCCTAGAATGACAAAATATGTAAGGAAAAAATCCATAGCAACTAGGACTCCTTAGCGGCTAGGACTCCCTAGACTGAAGCAAAGACTCCTACTCCTAGATATGGATAAGAACGACTTATCCCTAATCCTAACTATCCCAACCAACTTGCCCATGAATCTCGTAAGGGGGATAGACCCCCAACAGACCTGCGCACTCCCTCTATAAATACAACCCTGGTCCCTCTAGGTCGAAGACAGAGACCCGAACGGACAAAGGGGACACTCTAAGACATCTTGGGCACGTTTCTGACGTCCCTCACACCTCCCTCACGTCCCTCTCAATCTCTAAATAATCTCCAAAGCTCTCTCTAAGCTTATTATAACGTGTTCTTACACTTTTTACCAATCTTATTCATTATATCACGATTTTCCATCACATTCACTTACATTTTTACTTTAATCCATCTCAAATCCATACTAACTTCGGCGTCGAGGTGCTAACTCCATGTTTGCAGGTCCATCCTTCAAGATTTGCATACTCTTCCACCCAAGCTTTGAACAATTGTACAGATTCATTGGACCCGTGCATTTTTTGCAAGCATCAAATGGCGCCGCCTGTGGGAACACAGAGCTAAAGTCATGAGTAACAATGGAAACACCTAGTAGCACACTGAACAAGGAGAAGACCGTGGAAACAGCAGGTAGCGCCCATGCTCTGCACTCCCAGGCCCCCGCTAGTGGGATGAGAGTCCCTGGACCTCCCAGGCCTGTTCCCTGACTAAGGCCTCCATGCTTAATACCTTGTCAAAATAATAAGCCCTAGCCAAGGCAGGCATCCCCTTAGGAAATATCTATAATATTCTTTATCTTTAGTAATCTAGAATGTTTATTATTTTTACCACTGACTTGATGCATTCGAAGACATGGTGCTTTCTGAACGGTGGATGCCAATCCCGATAGGTAAGATCATCGATTCTCAAAATCTTTTTCAAAAAAATTCAACCACGCGGAAAAGACAGGCGGACCGGGTCAGTGTCTTTCATAAAGAAGGTGCACTTTGTCTTGCACACACAGGCCAATACAAACGTCGCTGGTTTCTTCCGTATTGGCAAAGAAGTTAAAGGAGGAGAAGACAAACTGAGCCCTCTGAGACACTAATTGTGCCTAGGTCTAGGGTCAGGTCCTAGCCACCATGCACTGGTGCATCTTTGTCATCTGGAAAATGTGAGAGATGGATACATTACTTCACAGTAATGGCGACATGAAACCGACGTGATTCTAGCATGTGGTAGACACATGGCTTCTTTCGGGAATACATCTGACTCATGCCTTGTCTTTTAGCATATTAGTAATGCCAGTCCTAGGCTAGGCGCCTAAGCCCATCCTCCACTGGAGGCATCATGAAAGCCATGTCTCCGGCAAAACTACTCTTCTTTAACTGGCCCTTCTATTCTTCTCCGAGAAGGTTCCTCAGATTCTAGTTACCAAAGAGGTTCCCCTCAAAAGAGATAATCCAACTCATCCTTCTAGTGGCTCAACAATTTTATTCATCTCTTTTGCTTTAGCATCGTATATAGATCTTAATTAACGGTGAATAAAATATTATTACCATATTAGGTTGATTATTAGTTTATCATTATTTAAAACACATTGGTGCTATTGCACCATCAGACTATGACTAATAAGCCTACACACGCAACAGTAGCAGCACTATAAAATGGCGCATCTGCTTCAAAGGATCTGACCCTAAACTTTATTAGTGGAGGCAACTATCCCTTCACAAGAAAAGCCACTGCTGCAGGCGTAACGATTCTACTTTCTTCGAAGTAGTAATTTGTTTTCTAAGCATTTGAGGTCATTAATGCGGAATAAAAACATTCGAAGCTTCTAAAGCTCCACACATCTTGACAAACGAGTCCTGCTCGGAAACACCACAATTGTCATGTCTGTCTATTGCCCGGTTATAATGTCATCTAGCAGGGCAATCACTATATAGTATCGCAGGCCTCACTCTACTGCAGGGACTAACTAGTAACGTCAACACCTCAGAATCTGCATGGCTTACACATACGAGCATTGGTGAAGACATAACCATGAATTCTTCCCTTGCCAATATTACTCTGATTGTAGCATCACTCATAAAAAACATTGAAGACTCACTTTAGCTGATTGCTAGGATCCTGTCCCTGGATGAAAGCAAGACCTACTCCTAGATATGGGATAAGAACGACTTATCCCTTATACTAACTAGCGGACCACCAATCTTGCCCATGAACTCGTAATGAAGGGAATAGACACCCAACAGACGCTGGGCCACTCCCCTATAGCAAATACAAACTGTCCTCCGCTCAAGACAGAGACACAGACAGATGAGGACATCTCTGAGACATTTGCAAGTTGAACGGTGAGTCCCTCACACCTACCGACGTCCCTCTCAAGCCTCTAAACAATCTCAAAGCTCTCTCTAAGCTTATTGATCACAATGTTCTTACACTTTATTAACGAATCTATTCATTATCATCATGGATTTTTCCATCCACTATTCACCTTACTTTTTTCACTTTTAATTCATAATCAAATTCATACGCTATACTTTTTGGCGTGCGGGAGTGCCCAACTCCTTTTTTGCATGTCATGACCTCACAGATGGTGCATTCACTTTGGTCCAAGCCTTGAATAAATACCAGATCCATTGGACCGTGGTTTTTGCATGCACCAAATATATAAATTTATATATGTGGATTAGTATATATATTACTCACTTATATTATTTAATCGTGAACTTGAATTTATAAGCTATATATGTGGATATTATAACTTTGATTATTTATAGATTTGATCATGGATTATTTCTTGGGTACCTCTTGATATCTATATGTGGTTATATTGTACGCACGTACGATGGATATGTGTAATTGTATAAATTGATTGGCGAATGAAATCAAACGGGAAGGCTATTAACAAGAAAGTAATTATTAAATAAAATTGAATGATAAAGTTAATGATGTTGATGTGTGAACTAGAATAAAAGATGGCTTACCTAACTAGGAAAGGGTGTACGACAACAACTTATGATGATATGATCTATGACAAGTTGTGTGTTGTCATTCATCTATGCAGATGATATGGCATATCATACGAGCTGCATGTTGTGTGATATAATTGACGATGAGATATCATACGAGCTGTGTGCTGTGTGATATTAGTGATGATAGAGTATCATATGAGTTGTGTGTTGTGTGATACTAGAAAAAAATATGAGAGATGATAGCCGGCAAAGTCATTGAGTGATGCACTCTAGTTTGGTTAACTAGGGTCTTAAGGAAATAAATTAAAATATCACTATTATGTTGAAGGCTGATATATGATTATGAGCATATGTTATTTCTTATATATGTTGGTGTTATTTGACGAATATTGGTTGTTTGATATGATTGTATTATGTTTGACTTACGGCATATGTGTGTACATATAGATTGATGGCCTATACTTACTAAATAGACAACTCACTCCTTGCTACGTACTTTCCAGGAGATAGATCACACTGACTAGTCACATTGAGTTTTGAGCCAAGACGTTTTTAAGAATAGGTGGGTCAACCTTGATATTTGAAACCATGACTTTTGGTTACGTGAATATTAAATATACTAATCTTTTGTTTGGTTCGCATTTAAAATTTGTATAGCTGGTTGTCGCGTTACTTTCCTTTGAGATTGTGTATATAAGGACTTCTGGGGAGAGTAAATACTAAATGTTGACGATGCTTATTTTCTCGTAAGACATTTATATACTCTATTGATGAAGGGAAGTACCTTCTAAGATTCGTTGTAATTAAGGTAAAGGTATGATAATTAATGGTAATTGATAGTGGTATTTAGGGGGGTATTACATTGGTGGTTTCTCAGAGCAGGTCCTACGTTTCTAAGGTGATAGGTTGATTATGAGATGTGTCTAATGATTGACTTTTCTAATGAAATATGGCTTCTAAAGGTGTACATTTGACCCAGTAGCTAGTAGGGAGAGAGTCAGTGTTGTCGTAGAGGGCTTTGGTGGCACCTGTTAATGCAGGTCGGGTGGAGGTAGGTTGAGAGGGTGTTGGTGTTGATGCTCCAATTCCTCCCAGTGGTGCTCCAGTAGCGCTCCAGTGGCAGGGTTACCACTAGAATATGGACAAATCTTTCAGATGGCCATCTAGGACCAAGCACAAGCTCAAGCACAGTTACTTGCACAAGCCATGCACCCGCTCTAGCGCTAGCACAAGTAGTTCTTACGATTGATTGCAATTATGAAAGAATCAGGAAGATGGGAGCTACAAAATTTAAGGGTACCTTAGACCCAGAGATTGATGAGAGATGGTGGGAAAAGGTTGAGGACGTGATGAATTTAGTGAATTGTACTCCGGAGAATCGACTTAAGTATGTTGTTTATTTGTTTGTGGGGAATGCACTGATTTTGTGGAGGTCAATTAAAAGGGCATGTGAGCCAAGAGAGATAACTTAGTCCGAATTTCAAAGAGAATTTAATGAGAAATATAGATCCAAGATGTATCGAGACAAGAAAAGAATAGAGTTTCGAAACTAATAAAGAATGGCCTTTATATCTGTTAAAGAATGCTTCTTCACACTTGTTGGGTAAATTAATAAATTACCTTGATATTGTCCCACAACATAATACGATTATGACTGTTTAAAACAAACGCAAGTTAGATAATCAAGAAAACTTGTAGATCTAGGGTGCAAGACTGGGTTGCATTTCTCAAGATAAGATAAGAAAGTTGGTGGACTCAAAGAGTCTAGTAATAGATGATTTGGACATCCCAAAAACTTGTAAATCTTATTTGAAAAGAAAAATGACAAAGAATCCCTTTGTAGGACAAAACATGCTTGCTAGGTGATTTGTTGGATTTGATTCATTCAGATGTCTACGAGCCATTTAACACTCAAGCCAGAGGTGGGTTCACATACTTTATAATAGTTACCAATAATCACTCATGGTATGGTTATGTTTACTTGATGAAGTGCAATTCTGAGGCCTTTGAAAAGTTTAAAGAAACCGACTTGAAGTAGAGAGCCAAACTAGCCGCAAGATCAAAATCCTTTGATCGGATTGAGGTGGTGAGTACTTGAGTGGAGAATTCTTAAACTACCAAAAAGAGAATCGGATTCTATCTCAATAGACTCCTCCTGGAATGTCACAGTTGAACAACGTATTTTAAAGAAGAAATCGAACCTTGTTGGACATGGTTTGTTCTATAGTGAGCTTCACTGAGTTGATACTATCATTTTGGGGTTATGCTCTTGAGATAGTGACCAAGTTATTGAACATGACGCCATCTAAGACTGTGACCAAGACACCATATGAGATGTGGCATGTCAAGCCTGCTTCCTATAAATAACCTTAGGGTATGGGGAATCCGTGTACGTCAAGAGACTAGTGGGAGACAGACTAGATTTGAGATCTAGTTTGTGTAGGTTCATCGGATATCCAAAGGAAACTTCAGGATATTATTTTTTATGATCCCTTAGAACAGAAGGCGTTTGTTTTGATAAATGCAATGTTCTTGGAAAGGGTTTTCCAGCGGATACCCGATGTGAGGAGTTGCTTCTTGAGGAGTCAAGTGAAGTAACGCCTCAGGCAGCAGTAGCATCATCTTCCATGCCTATAGTTCCCAATGAAAATATTCCAATTCTTCGAAGGTCAACTAGTGTATCTCAGGCGCCTGACAGATACGGTTTACTGGTGACCGGTCAGTTGGATAATGATCAAAAGACTTATGAAGAAGTAATGCCTAACATCAATTTGGGAAAGTGGCTTGAGGCCATGAGATCCGAGTTGGAATCCATGAGTTCCAACAACATATGGTCCTTGGTAGGTCCACCTAAGGGCTTCAAGCATATTAGGTGTAAATAGGTTTATAAGCAAAAGCTTGGAGCTGATGGGGAGGTGAATACCTTCAACGCCAGCTTAGTGGCGAAGGGTTATTCTCATAGACCCGGTGTGGACTTTAAGGAAACTTATTCGCGTATAGCAATGACTAAGTCCATTTGGATCTTGCTTGCCATATTGCATATGATGACTATGAGATATGTCAAATAGATGTGAAAACGGTGTTCTTTAACGGTTTTATTGAGGAAGAGATCTATATGGATCAACTGGGTTTCATATCCATAGGAGAAGAGCAAAAGGTTTGTCGTGCCCATAGGTCTATTGACTGAAACAGGCTTTCCGAAGTTGGAATATTTATTTTGACAAGTTATAAAGAGTTGTGATTTTGTCAAGAACTAGTTTGACCTTG
>JACGWL010000293.1:0-13639 GCA_034509725.1 Sesamum angolense
TCTTGCTAGCCCTGTTATGCTTAATCAAGGATCTAGACTATGCTAATGAGGCATTGGCAGCTACGCTTTCAATTGTTGTTTTGACAGTATCTAGTTCCCTGGTAGCTCTCTATTACTCCATTTGCGACTATAGTCCCTAGCGAGATTCCTTTTTACTTGCAAACTACTGATATGACTTCATTTGTCTTAGGGCGAATCTTTGAATCTGCGTCGATTTAGATCAAAGCAACACTTGAACCACGCTATTGATTGCAAAACTTATGATATCTTATAGTAGCGACATATGCATATCGTTTAGGTTTTTATCATCTTACTATTTAGACAAATCTGAGTTAGCTTCTTTAAGTCAGTCTTTGTGCCGGAATAATACTAACTTCCAGCACCTACCTAAATCTAATATAGATTAACAAAATAAGAATAACATATAAATAGAATAAGACAGACAACAAATAAAAAAGTAATGACATAAAATTTAAACAACATAAATGATAAATAGAAACATAAATAAAATAAAGAATTAAAAAAAAACATAGATAAAAGAGCGCTATATTGCGTGACAGAGAGCTTTTCCTGTATCTTGTTTTATGATAAAAGGATCTGAAATATTTCAAAAATAAGAAGGCCTTTTATAAATTGTCAATTAACATAAAGTCCCGATTTTATTAATTAGTCATTTGGTTGATTATTAACTTTTTGTATATTATAATTTGAACTTCGATAAGGTAATTATTTTCATCAATTAATTTTCAATTTATGTTTCTTTAGAGTTCGCCTATTTTATTAACAAAATTTGAGTAGTATGTTAATATATTAAAACTCATACTTAAATTTATTCATAGTAATTTTCTTCAATATGAAAATGGTTGTCTTTTAGTTTATAAAAGTAATACTTATTCATTTATTTCGATTGATATATCACTTTGTATATATATTATTAGTCTTTAATTTTTTAATAAATGCACTGTAATTTGAAGAACAAAATGTATTGTATTATTTATCTAAAAACATCTCTTTCATTTGATTTCTACATAATTAATTTTTTATAATATATCTTTTAATTATTAATTATTAATCCGTGAATAGCATGGCACACTCTAGTTTATATATCTGTCAAGGTTTATTTATACAAAATTTCTATTTTTCACTGAACAATCAACTTCAAACACTTTTGTGTCCTTTTCTTGCTGCTTATTGCAAAAGCTCTGGACATTTCAATATTCCTAAAATTTTATCGCTGCTTCAAAGCACAAGTCTTTGTATCTCACACTGACCTGAATGACTCACATCTTGACTCTCGTCCAAGTCAACAACATATAAACTATTAATATCAGCAATTTTACATCTAAATTATTAATTAGAGTTAATTACACTTAGACCTCCTATGAAAATGTGAAACTAGATTGTTATATCTTATATGATCCCTAACATACAAGTAGATTTATTAGCAAAGTTTCTTTCCCTTAATGCACTTGTCTCTAATTCTCGTTATTGGAATAAATTTTTCTTTTGGTCTTGTAGATTTCTGCAATTGCTAGTATCATAAAGCTTGTTATGAATTTTCAATAATTTGACCACTTGTTCTTGTTAGGTGGGGGGAACTTATTGGCGGTAACAATAGAGAAGAGAATGATGAGGTTCAAGCAAAGGTACAAAAAACTTTGTTTGTATTGTTATCTTGAAATCTTGATATTCATTATTTGCACTATGATGCAATACTTTTCTTTTCCTTTTTATATTTAGCAAGTTTGTTCTTTTGAAAAATGTTCTTGGATGGTTTTTCAATGGTTTGCAATTGATTCACTACTGCGGGTGTTACTCATCCTTTTTGAATGGGATGTACTTTAGTGTAATCTCATTCAAGTAAACAATATGTATTGCTCTTTATCAAGTTTTGTGAGACGTGTTTATTGTCGGAATGTCAATATGATTGTTTAGCATTTTGGGGTTAGACTGTTGGTTCAATTGAAATTACATGGAACTTCTCATATTCCAATTTTAATGTGAAGGACCCAATAAACCCTTTCAAATGTAAAGATTCTACCTTTTTAAGTTTTCATTGGTCTTCTGTTATACTATCAAACTACTTTCATTTTATTTTCTCTTTTCAGATACTATAAAACTACTTTTTTTTCCTTTGAGTTTATCGAGTGGTGAGTGGTAATTTGACTAATAAATGTGGTTAGGAATCATAAGATTGAGACATGAATGTGCACTTGCGTTATGTGATTGTTGCTCTGAGTAATGTGGAGTAGTTGAGGCCTAATTTCATGCATTTTGAATTGCTCGGAAAAAGAGTTGGAATGTCTTTACTTCCACTAAGTCATAGGAGTTCTTGTGAAATCATATTTGTTAGTCAAAATGCCGCCTGATGATCCTTATAAGCCTAACATGGACATGCATCGTTTTGAAAAGTTCAAAGGCCCTTCCCTGAGGAAATTTTGTTAGCATGAATTGAAAAAAAAAGAACAAAAAATAGCAAGAAAAAGGAAAATTACATCTACTCCCCTGGTTTAGGTCACTTAGTAACTGGGTAACTTCATCACAAATGTTGTTATTCACGTAAAACGGTGACCAGAGCCATGAGTATGCAAAGCACTTTAGGTAAAACGTGTTTTGGTTGAGTAACCGGGTGCCTTCACCACAAGTGTTGTCATTTGCGTCAAAAGACCGAAATATGACGTTTTTTGGTTGAGTAACCGGGTGCCTTCACCACAAGTGTTGTCATTCGCGTCAAAAGACCGAAATACGGCCTAAAGAACTCAAGTCACGGGCAAAAACAAAGAAAAAAGAGAGAAATAAAAGCCGTGACAAAAAAAAAGGGAAGAAAAAAGGAAAGAGAAATCATTAGTGGACAAAGAAAAGAAAGAACAACAAATGTCGTCCCAAGTTAGGCAGAAATAAGGAGATAAAGGTATTGTGTTGAAGCGACGAATATGGTGACATTTAGAAACCTATGATTTTGTGGAAGCTTGATTGTTCTACTCTCTACTTGGCGAGACAAAAGTGTTGTGATGTGATTGCCTTTTACCCTTATTACGATAAGTTACCGATTGCATAACGTATTGTTGTATTTGTGTTTTGAGATTATGTGCACATAGGCTACATTTGTTATTACGAATTATTGGCACAATGTTGAGAACATGTTTTTTTTTGCAGTGTCAGACTTTTGCTTGAGGACAAGCATTGTTTTAAGTTTGACGAGTTTGATAAGATTCACTTTTACATATTTATAATAGAGAATAATGGTATTCGTTTTGTGTGGGGGCAATAACTTCACAAAAATTGCAACAGTCCTTTCATTCTATTTTTGGTTTATCTAAAAATTATCGCATTTCTTGATGGCTATCTGAAAATCCTGTGTGAAAGCCTTTATTTTGACATGCTTTGCCTTATCTGACTACTATTTTGGTTGGGAGGTATAGATTCTAGCCTTGATATTATTTTACCAATAAAACTAACAATAATTATTCTAACATTGTTTAAATGCCATGTTATTATAGTTTTTTTTAATCTTCTGGATTATTCCTTTTAGATGGCCATATGAGCAGGGTGCAAGTTCAAGTTCAGTATATAGCAGTGGTGTTGCTTACATGGATCCTTCTCCCCAAGAGTATAACTTAAAACTAAACAAATAAGAAATGTACCAGTTGTGCTTGAGTATAGGAGTTACAGAAGCCATGCATGCTGCATATAGACAAGTATATAAATTTTTCACCACTACTCATTCCTGGCCTATGAATGTGGTTCATCCAGGTATGTGAGGGTGGTATTCATGATAGTTTATCCAGGTATATGAGGTTGGGAATCATCATTTTTGTCTTCCATCTTTCTTTGAACTCTTCTAATATTGTTTCCGTTTTGCTCGCTTTGGTGCTTCTTAGTGGTACGGAACAATCTTGAGGTGGGTGAGGTACTTGCGGTTGATGTCTCAAACTTCTATAACAAGGTAGATTGAATTACATTATCTTTCATCTCCTTCATACTTTATTTTGCAGTGGTGGTCTTCCTAGAACAAGCTTCTATGGGAACTCTGGTTGGCATCTAAAATGTTTTATTTTTTTAAGTTTTTGATTGTTATTTCTGATGATTTTAAGCAAAAGCCTCAATGTTTTGATTTATTTGATTTTTTCTAGAGCTTGATATTGCCTTCGGTGCAACATTTAAGAAATTGCTTCATAGTTGCAGATAAATGACTGATACGAATTTCCATTGCAACTTGATCTAGACTGAGAACAATGGGAAGTATTTGTCGCCAGAAGCATATAGGAGTGTACCAAACCTGTACATGCTTCACAGGCCACTATGCACTATTTACTTATATTTCTTTACCTCAATCCTTTTCTGTGCCTTTATATCTATCCTTTGGTATTCATGTTTCCACTAGGGTTTGCTTGGGATGGGGGAGTGAGCTATGAAATTCTTCAATTAAAAATTCTAGAAAGAACAGAAGCATGGGCAAAAATGTTGTATCACAGAAGTTGATCCATCAGAACGACGTCTCACGCTTATTTGGTTACTGATCTTTGAAGGTTGTGCTACTAGCTCAATCAAGCTCATACATTGACCTGCTTTGCATGACGTTTTAACTTCTGATTGCTCATCTTGTTGTCTAGAGTTCTTTTTGTTTACTAGAATGCTCGACTTGAATGGGTGCTTTAGAACTGTTTTATCATCATAGAATTATTGTGTCTTCCATTCCAGCCATTCTGCTAGCTGAGCCCAGGGATTGTAAGTCATATTAGTATAGGGGATATACTTGACTGGCATGAAAGGAAATTTGAGAATTGATAATTGGATAATTCTTATATTTGGATTGAGATATATTTGAGGGCAAGCAAGGTCTCTGTGTGGGGAATGTGATGAGATATATTTTAATGCTCCTATGCATGCTTTTTTTGTTTTTTGGAGGGAAAGGGAAGGATTTTATTGCGTGACTTGTGAATGTGAAGTTACCCCAATTTTATGTATATTGTCGTTTCTTCTATTTGCATATGGGGAGATATTTGTCATCTGAAAGTTAGGTCACTTGATTGCTAAAGTAAAATATCTTGATATTTTAAATTGAAAAGGCTATTGTCCATGTCTAACAATGTAATAATTCTTTTTTTCAGGTTCACCATGAAATGAATGCTTCTTTTGTATACAGGCCACAATTCTAATTTGACTAGGAATCAGCTAAGCAGTGATTGTAGTGACATTCCCTGCAAAATGTGTTGCCTGGAGTGTTAGAGTTGTTGACTTTGATATATAGCCAAATTCCACAAATGATGATGTCAATGTTCTCCATGGGAGGTATGTTATTCTTTATGTGATTTTTTGAGTTTGGATATCTCCAAGTTAAGGTTGATAGCATATTTAAGCTTCCTACTTCTTGACATGTTGTCTCTTTAATAGCTTGACCAAGTTATGAAAAACACAAAATGTTTCACGAACACATTATTCCGAGCAGAACATAACAGTCCATGGACAAGTCAATATGACGTGATTTACACATGCAACCCAAATAATATGGTGGGTCTTAAGTTTCTACCATTTATGGCAATGCATTTATATGAAATCAACACCTGTTGGGTCTTAATATTTACACATGTCTATCGCATCAGATCTGAAATCTACTCCTATTGGGTCTTAATATTTACACATTTGTATCATATCAGATTTGAAATCTACTCCTACGTGCATGATACTTGATGTTATGACAAGCAAAGTATATGAAGACAGCCAACGAGAATAAAATAAGATGTATAAATTTTGTTGTAATACGAAAGAAAATAATAATGCGATTAGAATGACATGTAACACCATCATATCATCTGATTGTGAATGCATAAGATCTTTCATTGGAACAACTTTAGAACATCTAAGTTATTTGTTTGACATGGATGAAAACTTTGAATGTGACATGGGATGAAAACTTTGAATGATGACCTTTTTCTGGTCATCTTATGTTCTTCAAAAGTTATTGTGCAAGTATGTCCAGTTCCTAATAGTTCACCTTTCAATGGGTGAAAAAATACAAGGGGGATAAAATTTTCGTGTATGTTTTGAACTTCCTATCAATGTTCTCCAATGCATCAATGAAAGTTGTGTACCATGCCTACATATGTATATGACAATCTAAACCATCTTTTTCTTCTTTTTTCATTTCTTTGTAATTGGCGCCTTAGAGATTTTTCATTCCTTTTGATATATTTGGGAGTATAATGAGGCTGACTACTTTGTTCAGCTCATAAAACTTTTTAGATTAATTAAATAGCATGCTTTTATTGCATGAGAGTATCTTGTTGTAGTGACACTAGAAGATCAGATCTTCAGGGCTGAGGTATGTCTATGGAGTGTGTAGGAGTCATACAAAGATACTGCTGCAAAACAGTGTTTGTGAGCCGATGTTGAATCCCTGATTGATGTTCTGGATCACAATGTAAGATTTGCTAAGCTTAAACTTGTCTATTATGATAGTTTTTTATCTCATTATTTTAAATTATTACATTCTCCGGATAGAATTAGATTAGAAAGAGGTGCAAAGCTCTGTTCTACTTTCTAATATGGAAGACTTGTTTTAGGGGAAAAAAACACAAAGATTTGACTAGGAACTTCTAGAATTTTGAATTATAGTTGTTGTGCACTCTACAGATGATGATATCTTACTTTGATTGGATTAGAGTCACACGATAGACAATCTTTCTTGTAATAAGTAATAAGAGCTTGGAACCTAATATTCATTGTGCCAATAGAATTAGATCAGAAGTGCAAAGCCCTGTAGATCGTATAGACAAATTTGACCTGGAACTTCCATAATTTTGATTATTTTGCAGCTTAGTGATTTAAAGGTAACCAAAAAGGACTCCTCGAAATGTATGGGAACAACATGGTGAATTCAAGGTTAGCATTTATGGAACTTTTATGGGATAGTTATTTGTTGTGGCAAGACTTTGGCTATTTTCGATACTTATCTTGGATAGTAGTTCTTCGATTGTTATGGTTATATGACTACTCCATCTTTCCGAAACATAGTTCAAGATTCACTAAGTCCTTCACACAAGTTCATGAGATTGCAAATACACCTTATTCGTGCAGCACCTTATTTTGCCAATGAGATACTTAATGCAACACATTTTGTTTACATTATTATACTTTATTTTCAGGATGTGTTAGTTGCTTTCAGATTGGGGAACAAAGGTGATTAACCATATCTGCAATAAAAGACTGTAAATGTCAAATTTTTCCTGAGGAAGGTTATACTTGCATAAATGTTAGAAGTGAGTTTTTGCTTAATAATAGACAAATGGGAGTTATATTTGATTTTGTGCCTTCTGTTTATGTGTGGTGCACTTCATTTCTATGTTCTTTGGAGCCTTTCTGCACAACAATTTATGCTTCACTTTTATTTGTTAAAAGGCGCCTTAGGTGGTACTTCAGCAGCAACCCGCGAGGTGCCTCGATGACCCAAAGTTAGAAACACTCCCTTTTGGACTTGACTTGGTTTGTTTTAACAAAAAAAATGACCTCATCACTAATTTGGTATTCCATAGGAGGGTCATATTTGATTAAATTGGTGGTCTGTTGTCTGTAATTAACTTGTAGTTATTGAAATTAAAGAGTCAAATCTAAATTAGATCTTGCATTAGTTAAAAGAAGTTTGTAGAACCCTGCCCCTGTCTTGTCTCCGGTCATTAGTTTTTTATTCTTTCACAAAATTTTCAATATTCTTTTTGTTGTTAATTTTAGTTATTGGTGAATGTTGATCATATTTATGCCTTTTTGCCTTGTCTTTTTCATATAATTTTTCTTATGAAATTTGAACTAATTCAGCTTATTATTCTACTATTTCTGAGTATATATGCTTACCAAGATACGTATGTAATGCCTACCTATTTTAATGTTGATAAATTGCATTATATGGTTAGTGTTTGGTTAAAAATTCTTAAGGTTTTATCATGTATAGTGACTAACTTTTGGTTGTCATAATAAGTGGTTAAAATATTCTCAAATATATTTATTATTTAATTAGCTCGTACTCTCTTATAGTTAATTTATTTGTCTTGCTTTTTTTTTTTTTAAGGTTCTATCTCGTATAGTGACTAACTTTTGATTGTCATAATATTAAGTGATTAAAATTCCCTCAAATATATTTATTATTTAATTAGCTACCTACTCTGTTTTGGTTACTCTGTTTCTTATAAATTTTTATAATTAATACATATTATTAGTCTTGATTTATTTAATTATTTGGTTTATATGATTTCAAGTGGGTGTTTGTTAACTAGTTATTATTAAATTTGAGGGAATTAGAATTTGTCATTTTTGCTTAACAATATGTAGAAGTTAACGAGTTATAACTTTTCTTGTATGCACTTCTCTTTCAGTTAAATAAATAATTAAATTGTAGTATCGATATTTATCTTGGATAGTAGTTCTTCGATGATTGTTATGGTTATATGACATCATCTTTCCGAAACATAGTACAAGATTCACTAAGTCCTTCACACAAGTTCATGAGATTGCAAAATGCACCTTATTCGTGCAGCACCTTATTTTGCCAATGAGATACTTAATGCAACACATTTTGTTTAGATTATTATACTTTATTCAGGATGTGTTAGTTGCTGAAGTTAGTTGCTTTCAGGATGGGGAACAAAGGTGGCTAACCATATCTGCAATAAAAGGCTGTAAATGTCAAATTTTTATTGAGGAAGGTTAGAAGAGAAGATAGAAAAATTTATTTTTGACTAGTGATTATTTCTAGTGTGGATATAGGAAATTATTTATCTAATTGAATATTTAAAAGTTTAAATTTAATAAATAAACATTCATTTCCTTGTTGTATGTCAATACTCTCTATTTACTTGACATTAATGAACCAATAAAATTTTATTGATCTATAAATTATTCATTTTATATGATTTTAATTGGGTGTGTTTTTGTTGGATTAGAAGAGAAGACAAAATGAGTTGTCTTTCGTAGTATTTAAAATCGGGGTAACGAGTGTTTTTTTTAAAATTATTATTTATTAAAATTTTTGACTAGTGATTATTTCTAGCGTGAATTTAGAATTAATAAATAAACATTCATTTCCTTCTTATATGTCGATACTCTGTATTTATTTGTCATTAATGAACCAGTAAGATTTTATTGATCTATAAATCCTTGAATTGGGTGTGTTTTTTTTACTTAGTTATTTATTAAGTTTGAGGGGATTAGAAGAGAAGACAGAATGAGTTGTCTTTCGTAATATTTAAAATTGGTAGTATTTTAAAATTGGGGTAACGAGTGTTTTTTAAAATTGTTATTTATTAAAAAAAATTAATTTTGACTAGTGATTATTTCTAGTGTGGATATAGGAAGTTATTTATCTAATTGTATTTCAATAGTAACTGTTGTTTATTAGAATTAATAAATAAACATTCATTTTCTTGTTATATGTCAATACTTTGTTTTTATTTGACACTAATGAACCAGTAAGATTTTATTGATCTATAAATTATTCATTTTATATGATTTGAATTGAGTGCGTTTTGTTGGATTAGAAGAGAAGACAATTGTCGTTCGTAGTATTTAAAATTGGGTAACGAGTGTATTCTTAAAATTGTTATTTTTTATTTTTGACTAGTGATTATTTCTAGGGTGGAGTTATTTATCTAATTGTATTTCAATAGTAAGTATAACATTCATTTCCTTGTTGTATGTCAATACTCTGTATTTATTTGACATTAATGAACCAATAAAAATTTTATTGATCTATAAATTATTCATTTTATATGATTTGATTAGTGATTATTTCTAGTGTGGATTTAGGCAGTTATTTTATCTAATACAATTTCAATAGTAAATGTTATATTTAAATTGAATTAATAAATAAACATTCATTTCCTTCTTATATGTCAATACTCTGTATTTATTTTTCATGAACCAGTAAGATTTATTTGATCTATAAATTATTGAATTGGGTGTGTTTTGTTACTTGGTTATTTATTCAGTTTGAGGGATTAGAAGAGAAGACAGAATGAGTTGTCTTTCGTAATATTTAAAATTGGTAGTATTTAAAATTGGGGTAACGAGTGTTTTTTAAAATTGTTATTTATTAAAAAAATTAATTTTGACTAGTGATTATTTCTAGTGTGGATATAGGAAGTTATTTATCTAATTGTATTTCAATAGTAACTGTTGTTTATTAGAATTAATAAATAAACATTCATTTTCTTGTTATATGTCAATACTCTGTTTTTATTTGACATTAATGAACCAGTAAGATTTTATTGATCTATAAATTATTCATTTTATATGATTTGAATTGAGTGCGTTTTGTTGGATTAGAAGAGAAGACAATTGTCGTTCGTGGAAAATTGGGTAACGAGTGTTTTCTTAAAATTGTTATTTTTTATTTTTGACTAGTGATTATTTCTAGTGTGGAGTTATTTATCTAATTGTATTTCAATAGTATTAATTAATTAATAAATAAACATTCATTTCCTTGTTGTATGTCAATACTCTGTATTTATTTGACATTAGTGAACCAATAAAATTTTATTGAATTGGGTGTGTTTGGTGGATTAGAAGAGAAGACAGAATGAGTCTTTCGTACTATTTAATTTTAAAATTGTTATTTATTAAAGAAAATTATTTTTGACCAGTGATTATTTCTAGTGTGGATTTAGGAAGTTATTATTTATCTAATACAATTTCAATAGTAAATGTTATATTTTAAATTTTAGAATTAATAAATAAACATTCATTTCCTTGTTATATTCTCTGTATTTATTTGTCATTAATGAACCAGTATGTTTTGTTACTTAGTTATTTATTAAGTTTGAGGGGATTAGAAAAGAAGACAGAATGAGTTGTCTTTCGTATTGCTAGTATTTAAAATTAAGGTAACGAGTGTTTTTTTAAAATTTTTATCTATTAAAAATATTAATTTTGACTAGTGATTATTTCTAGTGTGGATATAGGAAGTTATTTATCAAATTGTATTTCAATAGTAACTTTGTTTATTAGAATTAATAAATAAACATTCATTTTCTTGTTATATGTCAATACTTTATTTTTATTTGACATTAATGAACCAGTAAGATTTTATTGATCTATAAATTATTCATTTTATATGATTTGAATTGAGTGAGTTTTGTTAGATTAGAAGAGAAGACAATTGTCGTTCGTAGTATTTAAAATTCGGTAACGAGTGTTTTCTTATTTTTTTATTTTTGACTAGTGATTATTTCTAGTGTGGAGTTATTTATCTAATTGTATTTCAATAGTAACTGTTATATTAATTAATAAATAAACATTCATTACCTTGTTGTATGTCAATACTCTGTATTTATTTGACATTAATGAACCAATATTATTGATCTATAAATTATTCATTTTATATGATTTGAATTGGGTGTGTTTTTGTTGGATTAGAAGAGAAGAAAGAATGAGTTGTTTTTCGTAGTATTTAAAATTGAGGTAACGAGTGTTTTTTTAAAATTGTTATTTATTAAAAAAATTATTTTTGACTAGTGATTATTTCTAGTGTGGATTTAGGAAGTTATTTATCTAATACAATTTCAATAGTAAATGTTATATTTAAATTTTAGAATTAATAAATAAACATTCATTTACTTGTTATATGTCAATACTCTATATTTATTTGTCATTAATGAACCAGTAAGATTTTATTGATCTATAAATTATTGAATTGGGTTTGTTTTGTTACTTAGTTATTTATTAAGTTTGATGGGATTAGAAGAGAAGACAGAATGAGTTGTCTTTCGTAATATTTAAAATTGCAACGAGTGTTTTTTAAAATTGTTATTATTAAAAAAAATTAATTTTGACTAGTGATTATTTCTAGTGTGGATATAGGAAGTTATTTATCTAATTGTATTTCAATAGTAATTGTTGTTTATTAGAATTAATAAATAAACATTCATTTTCTTGTTATATGTTAATACTGTGTTTTTTATTTGACATTAATAAACCAGTAAGATTTTATTGATCTATAAATTATTCATTTTATATGATTGAGTGCGTTTTGTTGGATTAGAAGAGAAGACAATTGTCTTTCGTAGTATTTAAAAATGGGTAACGAGTGTTTTCTTAAAATTGTTATTATTTATTTTTGACTAGTGATTATTTCTAGTGTGGATTAGAAAGTTATTTATCTAATTGTATTTCAATAGTATATTAATTAATAAATAAACATTCATTTCCTTGTTATATGTCAATACTCTGTATTTATTTGACATTAATGGACCAGTACCACCCCACCCCGACTGCGTCGTACCCGCAGATGGGGCCGACGGAGCGGGGGGCACCGTCGCCCCAAAATCTGGGCGACGTCGTCGTCACCATGGTCTGGGCGGCGGCGACGTCCTCGCCTTGCTGTGCGGGGGGCGGCCGTCGCTGTCGCCCAGTTTATTTTTTAATTTTTTAATTAATTTAATTATATATTAAATATTTTAGTTAATTAATTAAAAGAATTTTAAACATATAATTAATTTCGGCCGCACCCCCAGTTTATTTTTTTAATTTTTTAAATTAATTTTAACTATATATTAAATATTTTAGTTAATTAATTAAAAAGAAATTAATTAAGAATAAATTTTTTAATTTTAAAATAACTAAAACATCATGTTAATTATAAAAGTAATTCATTGAAATATGTTTAAATATAATTAAAGAAATTTTTAAATTTTAGTTTTAATAATTATAATAATTATTTCAAATTTAAATATAAATTTATTTAAATATTTTAATTAAATAATAATTTCAATTTTTAATAATATATTATTTTTATAATTATTTAATATTTATATTTTTAGAGGAGAGAAAATACAAAAATTAAATTTAAAAGTCATTTTAACTATAGTATTTTAGATACAACATAGGGGTATTTTAGTCAATTAAAGACCATAAAAAATGTCAAAATCGGCATAAAAATCAAGCCGAAACACACTTTCAGGCGCGTGCATCTCTCCTTCCGTTAATTTCTAACAGAACAGGGGTTTTTTGTTGAGTTTATTAAAATACAGGGGCGTTTTTAGCTTTTTCAACAAATCACTAGTCAAAAATAAATTTAATGAATGTTTATTTATTAATTCTAAACTTTAAATATAACAGTTACTATTGAAATACAATTAGATAATAACTTCCTATATCACATTAAAAATAATCACTAGTCAAAAATAAATTTTTTTAATAAATAACAATTTTAAAAAAAACACTCGTTACTCCAATTTTAAATACTACGAAAGACAACTCATTCTGTCTTGTCTTCTCTTCTAATCCAACAAAACACACCCAATTCAAAAATGAATATCTTACTGGTTCATTAATGTCAAATAAATACAGAGCATTGACATAGCAAGGAAATGAATGTTTATTTATTAATTTTAAACTTTAAATATAACCGTCACTATTGAAAAATAATTAGATAAATAACTTCATATATCCACACTAGAAATAATCACTAGTAAAAAATAAATTTTTTTAATAAATAACAATTTTTAAAAATACATCGTTACCCCAATTTTAAAATACTACGAAAGACAACTCATTCTGTCTTCTCTTTTAATCCCGTTAAATAACTAATTAACAAAACACACCCAATTCAATTATAAAATGAATAATTATAGATCAATAAATGTAAACTGCT